>JAYJMH010055092.1:0-36118 GCA_036873815.1 Phacellophora camtschatica | reverse complement strand
TATTAGCTTAGGTGACAAAATACAGCCTTGTCGAACGCCTCTTTTTTTGATCTGTAACTTGTTTGACTCGCCTTCTCTTAATTTGATGCTAGCACATTGGTTCCAGTACAAATTTTGAATGAATCTTATATCTTTTCAATCGATTGCTATTTGTTTGACTGTTTCAATTAGCTCTTTGTGGTAGACACGGTCAAAAGCTTTTTCATAATCAATAAAGCATACGTACACATTCTTCTTTATTCCTAGATATTTATCGAAAATTTCTCTTCAATTGAATATGCCTTCTCTCGTTCCAACTGATGCCTTAAATCCAGATTGCATTTCTCCGATCTCATTATCTATTTTCTTCTCATTCCTATTCAGTATGATTTTAAGCATAATTTTTACCATGTGGCTCATTAAGCTAATTGTGCGGCGTTCTGTGCACTCCATGGCTTTGATCTTTTTCGCTAATTTTATGATGAGAGAGTGTCTTAGTTCTTCTGGTATAATGCCTGTGTCATAGATCTGAACTTAACCAATAAAAACTTGAACACAGAACGTAAACAATAAAACCAAGCAGAGGATTCAAAACCACAGACCAGCACTTCATTAACAATGTTAACAGTTAATTTAAAAATTAAATTTTAAAATGCTACAAACTACAAGACCCAAGAACCTGTTTCATGTGCATTATTTAATTTTTGCGTAGGGGATGCTTCTGACAATGAATATAAAGATCTTGCTTCAGAGCTAAAGATATTGATTCACATTGGAGAAAACAAGCAAATTGTGAACTTGCTTGGAGCTTGTACACGTGGTGGAAAGCTTTGTGTTGTTTTGGAATACTGTCCGCATGGAAGTCTTCTGAATTTCTTGAGAGAAAGGAGAGAGATTTTTGAGCCAACTTGGAACAAAAATGATACTGACATGGGAAATGAGTTAACGTATATTGATCTTACGATGATTTCATATCAAATTGCAAAGGGGATGGATTTTCTTTCTTCCAAGAAGGTAGCTTATTTTTGTTACTCATCCCATTTTGTATTCTTTTTGTAGATTTCCCATCCGTTTGAGACGTTATTGTTTGAGATAATGTGATATTTTGTGTATATAATTGTTTAACTAACTTGAAGATCTTGCTTGAATGATATTACGAGTCTTAAAACTTTTTCACGATATATATATTTTGAATCAATTAAATATACTGTTTCTTTCATTTCAGTGCGTTCACAGAGATATGGCTGCTCGTAATGTTTTGATTGGTGTTGATTATATTGTTAAAATTGCTGATTTTGGATTAGCTCGGGATATCTACAAAGATGAGTTCTACATGAAGTCAACCAGCGGACTTTTGCCTGTTAAATGGATGGCTCCTGAATCGCTTTTTGACAAAATTTACACAGCTCAGAGCGATGTGTAAGTTTTAATTTCTTTTTGCTGCTCTTCATTTAAACTTGCTGGATGAGATTTTTTGTTGTGTTAATTTGCTGAGTAACATCGTATATCGAATCAGGTTGATGACGTCGATCAAAATATTGTGAATAATGTGAACAAAATGGAAACTATTTAGCATTGATTATCATTGGTTATGATTGATTATGATTGATTATTATTGGTTATCATTGGTTATCATTGGTTATCATTGGTTATCATTGGTTATGATTGATTATCATTGGTTATCATTGCTTATCATTGGTTATTATTGATTATCATTGGTTATCATTGGTTATCATTGGTTATTATTGATTATCATTGGTTATCATTGGTTATCATTGGTTATCATTGGTTATTATTGATTATCATTGATTATCATTGGTTATTATTGATTATCATTGGTTATCATTGCTTATCATTGATTATCATTGGTTATCATTGGTTATCATTGATTATCATTGGTTATTATTGATTATCATTGGTTCTTATTGATTATCATTGGTTATCATTGGTTATCATTGGTTACTATTAAACATGTTTGAGTAAACTGGTAATTGTTTGATCTTTGATGGAATGGAGTGGAATAATGATTTTGATATACCTTCACTCAGTCGTTAGAGTGGATTAATGGTTTTGATATACCTTTACTTATTCGTTGGAGTGGAATAATGATCTTGATATACCTTTACTTATTCGTTGGAGTAGAATAATGATCTTGATATACCTTTACTTATTCGTTGGATAAAGTAAAATTTTATTTCATGTATTTAAACACAAACTTAAGTTGTTTTCGAGTTTAGGAACTGCATTATTTATTCAATGAACTCCCTGCTTTCCACTTTGATGGCCTTGTTTATGAGCACATTGCTTCATATTTTGCTAGTAATGTTTTTTTTACTGTTATCAGTGTCTGGATAAATTTTCCAGGAATATTATTTAGTTTTTGAAGTCAAAGTATGTTTGAGATTGTGATTTATTAATTTCAGATGGTCATTTGGTATTGTCTTGTGGGAGACTTTCACTCTGGGCGGATCACCTTACCCTGGCTTGCCAACAGAAGACCTTTTTAGCTTTTTGGAGCAAGGCCGCCGAATGGACCAGTCAGAGCTGTGTCCTCTTGAAATTTATGCCATCATGAGGGACTGTTGGGAAAGGAATCCAAACGATCGTCCTTTATTTTCTCAAACTGTGGACAGAATTGCACAAATAATATCGAATCATGCTGGTCAGGTAAATATTAATGTTTTAATTTGTCTAATATATATATATTGTCTAATCATGAAAGGTTTTATTGAAGCTTCATTAAAACCTTTCAAGAAATTTTAAATAAAATTGGTTGGGCCGAAACAAATATACACATGTATCCAAAAAAATTTAAACATTGATTAATTGTATGCATACATAAAAAGCAGTAATGGAAGTTACTAAAAATTCTGATGAGCTATAAGAAGGCCAGTTTTCTTCAACTTCATAAACTTCAAAAGGAGCAGTTGAAGTGCTTACTGGACCGGTCTGAGGAACATTGTGGTTCCCAACAAGATCTTGTGCACGCAAAGAAGTGTTTTTACCTGTGCCTGCCTGAATGCAATTCTGAAAAAATATTCAACCATGTGTGCACTTTTGTTATTTAGAGTATCCACAGCTTTTGGGGCATGCATTGCAACATACCTATGGTTTGATCTTGTGCCGTGAACATGCCATAGGCTACTCTTCAGACTGGCTGTTGGGCTTTTAAAATAAACTGTCGATTTTACATTGTTTCCCTTTGCTTTCAATTTTTCCTTTTTTCTCTTCATGCTTTGCTGCAAAGAACTTAAGAGTTTTATTGCAGATTGCACAAGTACCCAATTTCAATGAAATGCCGCAAAGCAACCAAAGCAAACCTTAGGGCTTTAATTTGAGATCTTGGGCCTGTGTGCAGTTCTCAACAAGATCTTGTGTGTGCAACAATACAATTTTGATGTGCCTGCATGCAGCTCTTTGTTTCATTATTTTCGTGAAATCATAAAAATTGGGTGAATGCAACAATTTTGAAAACATTCCTCTGCAGACTCAATTACAGATTCTGCTAGACTGGATCTAGAATTAGAATGATCTTTATCCTCATTTTGGTATCTCTTCTTTTTAAAGATGTGAGATGTGAGATGAGTGATCTTTTTGACCTCAAATCCAGGGTGAATCCTCTATTCTGCCTTCGCCAATAAAACTTTTGCCAAAAATTTTCTAATCCTTCCAAAAGCCTATTTTTTAATATAGATAAGATAAGGTAGCTAGAGTTTTGCTCACTGCTCAACTCAAGTCGATTAATTGCCTCCACATCATTTGCTTCTTCTCTCTGTTCTCTCAGAAGAATCTGCCGCAGCTGAAATTTTCCTGCATAGTGCATAGCAATTCATATTCGAGATAATTCCTATTTGAGTTGCTTTTTGACAATCATTGATTTGAGACCCTCTAATTTCTGCCCTAAATTTGAGCTCACACAAATTTATCAATTAGACGCAGTAGTACAAGGAGAACTAAACTTTCTGCACGAAAACTGAAAACCATTGAATTGTTGCTCCTCATTGAGATTTGAGAGGGCTGATGTATTCAACAACTTAACTCTAACTCCGGGGGGGGGGGGGGGGGGCACTTTTAAAAAATTTGGGTAGTGGGGATGTGCAACCGGAACGGGTGCCTTTTTCTTTCATTTTACGTAAGAATAGGTATGTTTTTTGAGAACATTTACCTGAGAATGGGTGTGTTTTTCAATAACTTCACCTGAGAAAGGGTTCATGTTATGAAATTCCACCTGGGAGTTTCAATTAAAAATAAATGGCATGACAATCAAGCGACCTTACATTAAAAATTGCATTAAAATTACATTTAAAGCTGTGATGTTGTTCCAAGTTGCAAATGGGGTTATTTATTCCAAACATTTTGCTCCAAAATTTGGTATATGATTTATTGCTCCAGGACGGGGCACATTTAATAAATTTCACCTTACATTAGAAGCACCAAAACACCTATCCTATTCTTGCTGTAAAAGTCAGAAAAATGCAAGGACTGCGAGATTCCATTTATTGTTTGAGTGAGGTGGCCTATGGGTAAAAATATCTCAATTCAGCATGCTATATGGTATTTATTTTAACCAACGATGACATTTTGGCGGCAAGTCCCCCTCGCCCCCAATAATTCGTTGCATTAATAGTGACAATACCACAGAGTTTTGATGCGAAAATCATGCATATAAATCATGATTACATATGTGAAAGAACAGGAACACATATGTATGTATATACACAAGGATGGGCCATGGTAATTTTGCACCCAATGATGATGGGCCACGAATGTTTTTAGAGCCGCTCAACAGGTCGTATGTAAAATACTGGTCGTATGTATAAAGTAAAGTTTATCCATTGTATGTATGCAAAGCAATCAGCAATTAAGCAATAAGGCGGTATACAATTCCTTCATATTACCGACAATGCTATACTGCTCTACGCCAGTTGTTAAAGTTTCAGATACAATGTCAAAGACATATGAAAGTGTACAATATAGAGCGCAAAAAGTAATCTACGGATTGCAGGAAAACAACAGATGTAAACTTATCTTGATCAACAATCAGAAAAAGATGAAAGTAGTAACAGAAATGTTCAAATGTCGTCAAGGGACCTCCATACCAGCCCTCAGAGCGTATACAGACAATGTCGATCATCAACACGATACAAGAAGCAATAAATCTTTACTTAGACTGCCCTTAGTTAAAACAGAAACTGCCAAAAGTCCCTTTACTTTCAAGGACCACGCTGTTTTAATGAACTTCCATGAGACATACGTTCCCTGGAATCAATAGTAATTTTTAAATCCAAGTTGAGAGAAGACAATTTTTAAAGACTTTAGAGTAACTAACTCAATTTTAATTTTATGTTTTTTCTAAGACCTTTTTTTAACAGGGCCCTCATTGATAACAGCACTTTTGTTGCTGAATAGGTAACCCCCGTATAAAGAACTCTATTATTATTATTATTATAATGTTTTTCGTTGTTATGACAACAGCAACAATGGCTGTAGCACAACAACAACATCAGAAATACATGCGCTATTCATATTTCGTTTCTTATATCCTCAAATTTTATTACAGCATTGCGAATTTTAGAATGTCAACTATTGCCGTGGCTTTTCGGGGATCTGGTATTAAAATGCTTTCAATGAAGCAAAAATTATTCACTAGAGGGGCGTCTTCCTGATTGGTGTACTCCGAACTTTTCCATGTTTTCAATCCGTTCGCTAAAAAATGAAAATTCAAAGGGGTGTGGAACTAGTTTCAAGCAAAAACCCTCGAAAATTAATTGATGATGAAATTGTTTTGTTGTGGCACTTTTCGAATTTTTGAGTTCCTATGAATATAACTGTAAAGAACTTTGAGTTTGCCTACCTGAAAGGAAATTGTAAAAATCCGCTATTTTTCCATTTCTGTTGTAAACTACTGAACATTTTTCAAACAGAACATTTTTCCACGCAAATTCTTAGACCCTCTATTAAAGAATTCTGATGATAGATTTGTTTTTTTTTACAGCTATTGCTAAGGCTACCAATCCGCCTAAAAACGAGTTTGTTCCAAAGGAGGAAAAAGGGGAATTGTACATGAGTTCTAAACAATGGCTTGCTCGTCATGGTTTGAAATCTAAGCGCTTAAGTTTCTACGATTTTCTTCAAACATTGGCTTTTAAACATTGTGACGGTGTTGTTGATATCAAGCAAGCACCAAAAGGAGATATTGGTGACGCTGTAAGTTTATCGCTCTCAAATTCTTCCTTCAACTACCTCTTAAAGGCCTCGACTACACCATTCTATTTTCGCATGAAAGCAAATCATTTTTGCACAGTTAACATTTACGTGGTATGAAAATGTTGATTATGCTTTATGGAAACGGAGCTATTTGAAAGCCTAACGTTTTGAAAATGCAATGTTTTTGTGCGAACGCCCAATGCTACCAACAGTTAATGCTGTAATTACTGGTCAACTAGATTTGTTAAACTCTCAAATGTTTTAATTGATGCTGATAGCATGTCTCCAAATTATTTTTGTAATTTGTTGTTTTTTCATTGTAATTATGTGGGAGTTCAAAGCACATTTGCAAACAGAGTCATTTTTAGAACCCCTAATTTTTTTTACCAAACTGTCTATACGATTTGCTCATCATAATGCAATAACAGCAAGCCTACCCCCGTGTTTTTTTCCAATATTTTCTGTTACTTCCTGTTACTTGAGTCTCTTTGAATCTCATTCACCAGTAAATTTGTTTACATTTAAAAATTGACAATTGATGAACATGTGATGAACGTATGTAAGAACATGTAATAGTATTTCTGCGATTTGAATGGCTACTCTCATAGTTGGGTAAGACGCAAAATTTCCCTATATAAGATTTAAACATAAACATCATATTTCCTTTCAAATTTAGGTTGTCAAACAGAAACTTGTCAATGCAAGATATTGCAGCCGATTTGCTCACGTCAGGTACGATGTAAAAGAAATTAACTATTTTATAATGTTCCTGGACATTTTAAAGTTTAGATTTATTAAGATTTATTTTGATGAATATCATGGCCCAATTGTTAATGATTCATCTCAGGTACGTTGTGGAAATTTTCTACCAGTATCCTCCCGATAACTGAAACCTTCCAGGAGAATGTAAAATTAGTTTCACTTAAGCGGAAGTTTCACTTGTCTGAGGGAAATAATACATATACCAAATCCAAAGGCAATGAAAAAACCAGCTTTACTTAACGAAAGTATCAGTTATTCTCGCTTTCACTTATCGAGAGTATACTACATTTCATTTCATGTTCCAGGACATATTTAGATTCAAACATAAATTAATTTAATTAGATAAGTTTACATTTATTTAGATTTAAACATAAATTGATTAAGATTTGAACATAATTTAATAATTTATTAAGATTTAAACATAACTATAAATATATATGATCATCATCTTTATTAATACTTTTACGTTTGTTTGATCTGAATATATTATTTTAACATTTCAAATAAACAAACGTTTGCTGTTTAATTGAAAATATTCTAATAGCTTTTATTGAAGCTGCTAGTTGCTTATGCTTCATTTGCTATATTTTTGCTATTATTTATTGCTTTCCATATTGGAGTCATTAGTTAAATTTATCAAAAGTCTCTCATCCAATGCATTGCATTTGGTTAAAATTTCTACATAATAAGATCCCAATATTATATAGGTTGGCAATTTTAATACAATGTC
Source organism: Phacellophora camtschatica (assembly GCA_036873815.1). NCBI lineage: Eukaryota > Metazoa > Cnidaria > Scyphozoa > Semaeostomeae > Ulmaridae > Phacellophora > Phacellophora camtschatica. The sequence continues at coordinate 28,440 of JAYJMH010055092.1, read as the reverse complement.
TAATTTTTTTGTTTCTTTTCGGAACATAAGTTCATAATTATTTGCTTAAATCAATTTCAAAAATAAAATAAGCTTTATTATTTTAGTCTCTTTCCCCCCAAATAAATGATTTTATAAATTTTGTAAACTAATAAAGCATAGCTTAAAAACTAATAGTTGATAAAGCATTTTATATTTATTGACCAATCACGTTTTATGAATATTTTCTAAAATACAGCTACTATTCGCTCCGAAAATATGCTAAATTGTCATGCTAATTGAATAGAAAATTGCAAAAGTTGTAAAATGCAAAATTTAATGTTGCAAATAAGCCTTACATTTTGATCAGCCCACTCTTTCTATAAATAAACGTTTTAGTACGGTAACTATACAAGCTGCTTGGTGTGGGGAGGGTTAATGAAGCCTTTTGCAGAACTGGAATCTTGTACTTTTTTAATTTCAGGTGGAAGGACGGGGAATTGATGCACGTTCATGTCAGTGGTCCAATGCATCGAAACTACGAGGAAAGGATATTAGCATCTGTTGAAAGCTATCGGAAAAGGTAATATGCAAAATGTTTGAATTTCTGCTCGTTTATCTACTTTGAGAGTTACTCCTTTAAGAATTATACTGCATGCATTCTCAGATATCTTTATTTAATTATTTACCATTGTATTACTTTATCATACTAATTTTGTATTTGTTTTCAATTTGTAGTATTTGTTGAGTTGTACTTAATGTAGTGGAATTTGAAATATATTCAAATCAAATCAATCTTCGCGATTCGGTAAGAAATGCATGGGGAAAAATTCAAATATTTAGCATTTGGTACATGTTATTTTTTGAATCTCGGAAGGAAATTAAAATCTGAGAAAAATATTGAAAACTCCTGGGATATTATAATGAGACCCAAATGGAAGTCGTTTATTTAAGTTACAGTGCTGACTGGAAATCTGACTGGGAACGATATGCAATATGCAAAATGCTTGTATGTAAGCATGGCTTTTAGATGGAATATACTATAACAGGGGTCGATATTCTTCGTAATTAGGTAAAAATTGACATGGGGAAAAATTCAAAATATTTACCATTTGGTACGAAAACGAGCTACTGTACTCAATTCTCTAGAATCAATACTAAGCTATCAGTCGAAAGCGGGTGTATCGCTGTCAAATATTTCTACGAGGAAATAAAGGTCTTCGAAAAATTAATTACTGACAAATCATTAACATGAGACATTGGAACTAATTGGCTATTGTCTTTTTAATATTTCAGGATGGAATGGTTGCAACAAGGAAGTAGAGAATTGTTTGGAACAATAGTTGAGGACCAGGTAGAGCTGATTATGGCTTTTTGTTTCATCTTTTTATTTTGTTTTACAAAACATTGATAAGTTTTAACATAAGTCTAGACAAAAAGGCAATTATCCTTTTATTTCTCGTAAAAATAATGTACACATTTTTGTTTTTAGAAGATTTTTGAATTTTTTTGTTTTTTTTGTTTTAAATTTAAATATTTCTATGCCCAAAATTAACCCCTAGAGGCGTTTTCCCTGCTTATCAAGTGAAACCAATACTAGAGCATTGATAGAAACACAGCATAAAGAAAAAATGTTTTTTAATAAGATCCCTAAGGCTGAAAATTGGCGTCACATTTTGATAAAGTTAAAAATTGATTGGAGAACTTGTAGATGCTATATAAGTATCTAATTTGTGTAATTATTTAGTCAACTTTACCCTTGCTCCATACCCAGCTATGTTTTAAGGGTGTTGGAGAAGAAACATATGTTCTTTATACGTTCTTTCATGTGGGTATTTAATGCAGTTTGAATAATAGAGTTTTGCTTAGGGATGGTGTCCATAGGTTGTCTAAATGTGTCTAAAATATTAGACACATTTTGTGTCTAATTTTTCTTCTAGCGCGTCTAATTCTCGTCTAAATGGCGTCTAATTCTCGTCTAAAAATTTAGACCTCATTTTAGACTAAATTAGACGTAGCTTGGTTTAGTTTAAAAATTAGACCCCATTTTAGACTAAATTACACGTAGCTTGGTTTAGTCTAAAAATTGTACAAAAATTAGATTAATTTGTCCACTCATCCTGTTGATGATTAATCCCATGACGGTTTTTAAACATTTTTTTAAACACACCATACGCAACAAAGGGGCTACTAATTATCATAAGCAACAATAGATCGAGGCCTGGTAAATCGTTATTCATAATCCATTGTTCCAAGGCATGAAGAGTTTTTAAGCTATAACAATAGAATCCACTTTGATCTGCGCGTTTCACAGAATATATTTGTACAAAGTGTTTTTACAAAGGTACCGAACTGTCGATCGATTTCATTAAAAGTGTTTTTATAAAAGTACCGAACTGTCGATCAATTTTACTAAAAGACTAAAAACAATTTCAAAATGGCCTGCCCTAGATCGACAGAACATATACTGATTTACAATGGCGAGAAGAATATGGAATTTCAAGTGAAGCAAAAAGTGCAAGGCTTTGATGATTTATTAAGTCAATGCCTAAAGCTGGGGGTGGTTATGCTCGGAATTTGAGTCCTGGACAAAAAGAATAAGGATTCCAGTGGTCGAAAGGCCGTGAGCAGGAATGATATCAACAGAAAAAACAACAAACAACAGGATTATCTTAAAGATAAATTCGAGTCAAGAACCACTGTCATTCTTGGTTTATGTTTTCTAATATGTGCTTTGCTCGCCGAAACGAAGGAAACGTGTTCGTATGGCAGTGATTTTGCTTTGTCCCTCTTTTTTTTAATTTTGAGTTTGTGCGAAAAAAATTGCGAAACGATGTGTTGTCTCAATTGAATTGACATTAATTCATAGGGAATGAGTTTCATATGTGTTGCAAAATATCTTGGGATTATTTATCAACAGAATTAGCGGATGAATTGGTCTGAAAACGATTTAATTTCATTGCAATCCAAAATATGTCTAATTTAGTCTAAAATTGTGTCTAATTTTTAGACTAAACCGAGCTACTCTAATTTGGTCTAAAAGCACATCACGTCTAATTTCGTCTAATTTTTGTCTAATTTCGTCTAAATTTATCTTAACCATGGTTAAGCGTCTAATTTTATTTTGTCTAATCTGAAATGGAGTAACTTTCAGGGAGTAACGAGGTACAATCTTGTTTTCCTGCAATAATAAATTGCTTGCCTTTATCTAATTAGAAGTCATACGTACCATGGATGATTCTAAACTAAGAACGGAGTTCGAGTCATCGTCATCCTGCAGCTGTTTTTTGTTAGAGAAAGATGATGCAGCTAAAAAGAAAAAAAAAAATTCATAAAACGACGTCTGAAGGGTAAACTAAGAGTTTGAGATATCATCCAGTCATTTGCAATCACATTTACCTGTCCAAAACTTGAAATTAAAATATGCTTAATTCGTGAGCTTTCACGTTCACTAGAAAAATAATTTAATATTTTCAGTCCATTTTTTGATTTTGAAACAACCAACCGGCTTGCTTTTTAATGGCCCTGGTATTAAAAATTTGAAAATCTCCACAGATCAAACTCCTAAGTCAATAGAGGAGCAAGAAGGTTGTTTTAATGTCAAAATGTGGGCTGGAAATGAACTGTGGTTTTTTAATTGACTTGAAAGCTCATGGATGAAGGCCAGATTATTTTCCAGTTTTGTTTCCATTTTATTGCAGACGACTGAATGATATCCCAAACTCTAAGTTTGCCCTTCGGACATCGTTTTGTAAACAATTTAAGATTTGTTACAGGTTGATGCCACGCTCAACAAATATTTCAAAAAGAACGACATCCGTAAAACTGTCTTGAAACTGCAATGTTTCAACAAGAACAACAAGTCGCTCCTCCCTAGTTGCCTTTTTGCAAACTGACAAAAAAGCAATTAAACCTGAAGGCTCATTACAGAACTCCTAGGATTCGCTCCAATGGCGTGTAAAAATTCGTTGCCTCTGATTGGCTGAATTCAAATTTACCGCAAAAATGCAACAGATAAGAACATTTACTAAGCTTTCTAGCCTCCAGGAGATGAAATGTTCCATAAACGTGGAAGTAGTGATCGCTTACAGATTCTTTTCACTACTAATACATTAAACACCTTCGTATAAGAGCCTACAGGCTGAAATTTGGAAATCAGAAGCCCATTTTAAAATAATATATTCATAATAAAATTTGAAATATTTTTTTACTTGTAGATCATAAGAGTTAACTTTGAACACCTGTGCATTACTGATCCCATCTAGCTATTTAATACATTAGGTTAAACGAATTTCCGAATCTTCTTCAAAGGACTTCTATGTTTTGAATAAAACCTCTCCAGGTTATTGTTAAAATTACCTAAATACAATAAGGACCAAGTTGAGAACCCAGACAGCTCTATTTCCTAGTAAACACCTAATATATAAGAACCTATTTAGGATGACTTACCGAGTCGGAGGTTTTTAAATGCGGGTATTTATTGTGTTCTGAAAACACGTTTGTGTCTGTTCTAAAAACAAGATTTTAAATAGTTTTTCGTGAGTGGTTTTCAATCGAAATTGGGTCATCTTGCACCTGGGAAAATTTAAGCTTGTTTCTGACATGGTAATATCATAGTTTAGCGTCCAGCAATTCTTATCAAAAACAATACAAAACAATCAAATTCATGAATCCGCTTAAAACCCACCGCTCAGTGGCCTTTGCAATGACTTATCTTTGTCTGGTCTGCCTTGGCTCAATATTTTCTGTAACTCCTTTCTCTCGGCCTCTTCATTCTCGTGTGACAACTAGAATAGCAAGCACACGAATCAGAATAAAATCACAACAATGAAAATCACCTATGTGTGTATGTTGTAAATGGGTTTAGCATTCTCTTAAACTCAAAATCATGTCTTACTTATGCCAGATAGTCGCTTCAATAATGAAAATCACTAAACCTGTGTATAAATGTGTAGTAATAAAAAATAAATGTGTGTATGTTCTAAATGAGTTTAGCTTTCTCTTCAATTCCAGAATCCTTAGTTGGTTCAGAATATAAAGAATACAAAATCATCGTAACCAAGACTACAACTATGATTGAGGTATGGTAAAGCAAGAGTTCAAAACCCATCAGCTTTTAAAAACAAGACTTAAAGCCAACAAGACTTAAAGCTTTCCTATCATCCAATTAAACCTACAAAAATTGATAAATAAAATTACAAATATTGGCAAATACACCGTTTTTGCTGAAAAAAGTTGCTAAATACCTCGTGTTTGCTTTTTTTATTAGACAGCATGCTTTCTAAATCCTTTCCCAGTTCATCTAAATCGCTAGCTTCTTCGCTGCTGCTTTCTTCGTCCGTAGAAAGAATTGCATCCGAACCCAAAACTCTGGAAATAATGACAACATCTAACATTAGGCAGGCGTAAGGGTAAATGTAGTTTGTCAATAAGCTTCAGACACTAATTTATTTGACAATTTATAAGACCCAGCTTGTACAATGCCAGCATTGAACAAAAACGGCAAGAAATCATGACTGTACAAAAACTATCAACCCGTCTACACGAGACGGCGAGGAATTATGTTTGTTTATTATTGCTCGTTGATTATTAACGTTTATTATTGCTTGTTTATTAATTTGTTTTACAATTTTAGCTAGCCTGTGTAGGCTAAATTTTAACGAGTAGTTGATTAAAAGTTTGTTTTTGTTTGCGTTATTTTAAAAGCGTAATGAAATCATGCCAGTATGAGGTATTTCCATGACACCGTTTTCAAATTAAGCCTGTAGGCATTCCGTGTCATCGATTTCATAACGGCAGCATCATCATTTCATAACGGCATCGTGTATACGGAAGGCCAATCCATAACGATTTCATGCCGGCATCGCGTAAACGGGGTCTTAGAAATTTACAAGCAAGAATTCGAACACAGATTGATATTTATGTTTGCGTTGTCCAAACCTTCACGATATGTATATTTACGTTTTCTAAATGTTGCAGAAGTTATTGTTTGTTTACGTAAAAAAAGATTTAGAAATCGATGCTGATACAAATGGAATCATCCTTCTTTGCAGTAAAGTCTGTACCATAAATTTGATATCATGCAGTGTAACAATGCACAATGTTCACAAATTCTTTGACCAACACCTTTCCAACCGGATCCATAACCCCAACTGTAGTCTGGTGTTTCCAACCTAAAACAAATTCATCACAACATTTAAAACAAACAATGGTCAGAAGACAAACCTGTTTTGTAAATCAAAAATTCGTTGACATTCCTCCTTGTATTTTTCTTGATGCTCGGCGATTGTGAACCTTGAACCACGTGCGAATTTGCTCATACCTTTCAAAAAATACAAATAATTAAACTATTAGCAGCCCTTTAAACCAGACCCAACATGAAACTCCTGCAGGCATGAAATTTAATGCCGGCTCGAGCTGCATGCCGACTGCTGGTCTGAGCCACTGTAGTATCTATACATGATGGTAGGGTGACATGAAATTCATGCCGAAATAATATTTTGCACAGTTTAATGCCGGAATGAGATTTTGTGCGGACATAAAACTCTCAACGCGGAATAAAATAACCTGCTGAAACCTCACGTCGCGTTAGAAAGTTTATAAAGCTAAAGAAAAAATTAACAAGATTTGTGGTCCACTTGGTACTTCTTACAGACCCTTTAAATATACATTTATAATTCTTACAGGCTGGTGTGGCATGTGCTTTGTAGTATAATTCCTGTGATTGCTTTCAGTATCATATGGCTTAGTTGATGATGGTGCTACCATCTTATAAAAAAATTAATTCAAATTAAAAAAAGAAACACATGTTCAATACCTCCTTCTTCTCCAGCCCTGGCAGCTTCAGTAGACATTGTTCTCACTTTGTTAATTACTTCCCATCGTGACAAGGAATTAATCTATAACAAGATAAATTGAACAATATGGTAACTCGTCCGCATAAAGATGCTAGTTTCAATAAAGATTCTTTCTTTTTATGCTATTATTTGCTCACAAGAAGCGTTCCAAATTCATTCTGAAAATTTCTCTGAGAGTATCTTTAAGAAGTTTAAATTAAATTTTATCCACCTCTTCAAACTAAGGGCCTGTTCAGATGGGGAATTTTCATCCCGATTACCGAAAACTCTGCCGAGGTCTTGCCTAATCCCTAATTCACATATAAATTTTATTTTCTGTTCATATGGGAAGGCGAGCTGGCCCGGTTACCGAGGTATTACTTGACTCAGCCGAGATTTCAGCATGCGAGATGAAACTTTTTCCCATATGAACACACTATCTCGCTTACCTGGATGAAAATGTCTCTATTTTTCATGTTTGCAAAGCGGGAAAATTTTCATGCGAAAATGGCGGAGAAGCAAATGAAAATGAAACTCTTTATATTTTGGATTTTGGATTTTAGTAATTTTTAGACGTAAAATTATAGTCAAAATTTTTTAGAGCTTCTACCGTGAAAAAATTATAAGTAAATGTCTTTTTTGCACGGTCAAATCATTTATAAACTTAAAATCGTATACAATTCGCATACAATTCATATGCAATTCGTCTTAATTTTGTCCAAAAGCGAATTATTTGATTTCGGAAAACCATATAATGCAAATCATTTCATATAGAAAACAAGCGATAATTTTGACATGACAGCTAAACGAGGTATACCTCATCTTCCGAAACACCAAAATCGCGTAACAAATTTCTTGCGTTCTTCAAATTCAATCGACGAAGATCAGCATCGGTTCCTGTCACTAACTTTTGTTTCGTAGGCTTCGCTGCAGTGTCCTTGTGCTCATCCTAAAAGATAATGATTGTATATTCAAACAAAATCAAACGGGTAATTTTTGACAAAGAAACCTTCAAACGTATCGTAACTTTGCGTATATCTAGTTTCAAAACCTCGCAAGCACTGGGGGTGATAATATAAAATATTTATATCTTTAGGTATATCTAGTTTTAAAACTTGGTCAGCAATGGGGAATAAAATGCTTAAATTTATAGCAACTAAACTGTGGATATAGCTTTTAAAAAGAGTAAAAAATAAATTTTGTAAAAAAGATATTTAACCCAAATTTCAGAAATATAAATTTTCCCCTTACTGAATTAACTATTTGTTAGCTTACAAAAAATGTGATTTACTGGGTGACCCAAAAAACTTGCCTCAATGGCACGCTTTTGGAGTTTTGAGAGCTCACGGATGAGGCTTGTTTTAATTTCCAGTTTTGGACATGCAAACGTGATTGCAGATGACTGGATGATCATTCGGAAATCGTCTTGAGTACAATTTAAAATTGCTAGCGTCGTGGATTTCGAGTTACAGCCTGCAAACGGAGATGTGTGTATCCCAGGGCAAAATATTAGCTTTTCGTATCGTTGAATTGAATCGTTCTTGCGTGTTTTTCTGTTAATTAAGAAAACGTATGCTCGTGCGCAAGTCTTTTGTCATCAAACAATTTGACAAAGTTGTTATTCACGCTAACCAACAAATGCTTTAAAATGCACCTGAATACAAATATAAACTTTGACACTAAAATTCATAGATTTGACGCGAAACACAACATCATATATTTCAAATGAGATTCCGTCTACGTAAGTGCATTTTCATTTGGCTAAAATAAATAAAACGTTTTGCCTGTAAACAAGAAGCACTTTCGTGGCGCATGGCGCTTTCACTTTAAAAATTTTCAAGAATCCATCCATGACGGCATAGTTCAACTGAAAATTGTGGAATTCGTCATTCGAAAAAAGCGGGAAATTTAGTGTTGTTGTTACGGCAGGGTTTGCAAACATTCGTTTCGGCACGATTTCCTGTTGTGGACGGGAACTGCTAAAGCAAAGAGAAATATACAGACTGGATGAAAAAGCAATACCTTTGCAGCACTGCTTGGAGGCTTATTAGCCACCCTGATGTAAGAGAAACCTTCTCCACACCCGGTAGGGTCGGCAACGCCATTGACTTGAAGTAAACATTTTCCTTTAATGGCTTGAATGAATGCTCTTGTGGTGTTCCATGGGGCTGTTTGTACCTGAAAAAAAAAACGAAGAAAATTACTACCAAAAGAAATTACTGTAATACTCAAGAAACAAATTTCTGAATCTGCAAACATACTAAATGTACTTTTCTTTGAAGCTACTTTCTGTTATGACAAGATAAGAAGCTACTTTTCGCGCTTTTCGCGCTTTTCGCGTTTTTCCCTGACGGGTGTTTGTGCCAATCGTTAATGTGTTATTTACTAAAGCCAAGTATAAAACCAGGCTTAAATAATATACTACTTGTGTGTCATGTGGTGCTCTAAAGACTGTTTAACACACAGGTCAAAATAAGCAAAGTTTCATGAATCACGATTTATGAAAACCAGGCTTAAATAATATACCACTCATGTTTGTCACGTCGTGTTTAAAAGACTGACTAACACACAGTTCAAAAAAAGGAGTAACGATTTAAAAATAAGAAACTGCCAAAAACTGAATTCATGTGCCTTGAATTAGTAAAGTTTCAACAACACCAAATTTCATGTTATCAACATGAAGTAGTAATACTCACTTCGTCGTCAATTTTTCTCGCATCAATCTCGTTTTCTTCTTCATCAGGTGCGAAAAATGATTTTTCCCCATAACCTGCATCCTGTCAAACGATTAAAAAATTAAAACTTTTAAAATAAATTCAGATGTTTCATGATTTTAAAACACATGTTTAGAGAAATTTCCGCCACAAAACCCTGTTTTGGATGTTAAGGGTGTGTACCAATTCAATTCAATTTTATTTGCAGAATACGAAAAGATGTATTTTAATCGACCCAAGAAAACATGCTTATTGAACTTCAACTTGGACCCAAAAAGTATTTAGCAGTAATATAACAAAATAAAGATATTAATATAACGATATAAAAAATAAACTAGTGTTAAACATTATGTACCAGGTGCCCCGGAAAAAAGGCTACAAGTTTGCAAAGCTATTGTGGAGGAGCTTCACCGTTAATATTTCTGATTCTGCTTGAATTTAATGAACTAGACTTCAACTTAAATTTGATACCTTAGTTGGCAAAGTCAACTGAATAACCGCTGAGTTATGCAAAATAATAACCAAAGTTTAGAGTTTCTTCAAAACAAGAAGTTGGCCTTTCTATTATATTGCTGAAAATTGGTTATTTATGACAAAAGAGTTTTGAATTTTAACATTTAAATAGTATTGATGAATAAAAGGCTTGAAATTTAATTGCTGGTTGAAGGTAATGACACTCATAAAACAACATAAAAATCTCATTATCTGACCTGGAACAGGAGGATATCTTATGAAAACGTTTGACATTACTCCAAAGCAGTTATGTTGAATATTTTGATTATTGAGTAAATCTAATTTCCTTTGCGATGGTTGATGCAGAATTTGACATACTAATGTTGAGCTTGGATAAATTCAAGAAATTCATCTAGTCACATGACTTTGACGTTTAAAATCATTATCAAAACCTCTGTTTTTGCAGAAACACAAAATTTGGCGATTATCTAAATTTGGCGTAGCTCAGCGAAACTCAAAATTTGGCTTTCTTTTAGCGTAGCTCAGCAATTATCGAGTCAATGTTGCCAAACAAGGTATTAAACTTCAAGTTGAAACCTCTTCTAAACACTCAAGTAGAAACAAAATTATCAAATCTTAAGCTCCTCCAAAGCAGTTTTAGAAACATGTAGCCTTTTTTGATAAAAAAAACGTGTAACCAGGTAGATAAATTAATTAATCTGGTTGCCGCTATTAATTATATTAAAAAACATGTTAGCAATTAGTAATCATTTGTTCTTTTTTAAATTAGATAAAAATGTTGTTAGATATGCTTTTCAGTGTCGACGGAAGTTTACTCCACAGGCAAACCACTTGGTTTTGAAGAAGATTTTGACAGCACTTTTTATTTACCCACACCCCTATAAGAGCTCAGGCTGCAGAATATTACTCGTCATGCCACGGGCTTTAGGAAAAGTACAGGTTGTATTTTATTCCCACTTCGATTTTTCTCATTCCTCCTGTCCTACACTCCGTGTTTTTATTTTCGTCACAGAGAAACAAATAAAAACACGGAATGTAGGACAGGTGGAATGAAAAAAGTTTTACTTTTCCTAAAGCCCGTGGTCATACGTTTTAAAAACACAAACCTTCAAGCGTTGCTCTGCAGCCAGCATACTGAGATATGCACATGTTTGTTCTGGCGTTACGAGAGCACGCATCTCTTCTTCTGTAGGCAAACGAAAATCTTTCTTCAGAACCCACCAATTGCAGTCCGCACCTTGAACGACAAACAAAAACATCACCTTATGAATACACAAAATACGCAATAACCCTTTCACCCTGGGAAGGGCTATTAACAAGCAGCACGTCACAATTTCAGGAGGTAAATGCGGGCAGAGCTTTAAATTAAATTTTATATTAGATTTTTCAATGTAAGTTTATCTTATAGATTAAGTTGGTTCGCATGTGCAAAATAAATTGGTCTGCCTGTTTAGCAGAAATAAATCCGGGCGTGACAGGGTTAAACAACAACAATAAATGATAAACAATCAAAAATATTAGAATCTCAGACGTAAGACCCGCTGTCGTAAATTAGGTCGGAAATATAAGGCACTTATATGAAATCCTGATCCTGCTAAATGAAATTATTTATTTCCATATTGTTTAAAATTTGTGATTTTGACAATGACAATGACATTCAATAAGAATAAGAAACTCTCTTTTTCAACGATAAGGTGAAAGCAACATAGGATGATAGGATCCACAAAAAAATTAAACTGCGCAAAAACAGACATGCTTATTTTCACTGATACGGTCAAAGATCGCTCGTTTGGATCAAAAATGTACTGTAACTGCGACCAAACACGCGCAAGATCAATTTAACTGCGATTCAAGACGCGCAAGATTCAATTTAACTGCGATTAAACACACACAAGATTTAATTTAACGGCGATTAAACATACAACAGATTTAATTCAACTACAAAAGAAAGTGGCTGGCTTCAGGGGATCGGGCAATATAAAATAAATATAGCTATTCCACCAATCAAACATGACATCTCAAATTTTACAAGCCATAAGACAACTAAGTAAATTATAACCCACGTGTTATAGGGCATATTTTGGAATCTTGGGTACACTAAAATATCTTACTAAAAAACTGATGGTTAAGGCACAAGCGTGATGGGCCTAAATACAAAATAGTACTCGCGCAGATATAAACATTATCACATTTTAATTTATACTCTAAAAGAAAGGTTGCCATTCAGCCGAAGCTGCTTTACAAATGGCGCTCCATTGAAGGCATTAACAACTACCAAAACTTGCTAAGTAGTCTCTCAGATTTACTAAAGGAAAGCAAAAAAATTTTTCAAAGCAATAATGTATAGTATTTTCAGCAGATTACAGCAGGAGAAATACCCTACTTTTAGTTTCATTGAGTACAACTCAGTGAAATCTACTTTCATAGAAATAGAAGTACATATGGAATCAAAACATGCCAAGGAAACCACTTTCAGATGCATATCTAAAACTCGTAGAAGATAGGGCAACAAAATGCTCGCAAACAAAACCACAAAGATTTGTAACGTAATTCCTGACCGTTTAAAGAACGTGGCAAATGCCAAAACATATGCTAATCTAACATCCAATCTGACCCAAATTAAAATCATGACTCATAACGCATTTTAGGAGATTGCTGGAATAAATTTTCTGAAATTTTTTTATGTTCAATCTGAACTTATAAGTGTCGGTTAGAGGTTATCTAACTGACCGTAGTTAATGGTTACAGAATTTTATATCATGTGGTTTTGGTCGGGGATCTGCGAAGCGAAGGCGTATTCTATTATGGCATGCAAGTATCATTACGAGGTCACATGATCAGAAAGTGTTCCTGTGTCAACTGAACTGTTTACAAATATTCACAGAAGAAGTCTTGGAAAAATTATCTCGTCTTTAAATTATATACATATGTTATGGCTAGTTAGAATTATCTGATTATAGAAGAATAGACGTGTCGTGATGGCAACTGCTTATTTCAGTTTAACTGGTTCCAGTAAAGGCCCGTTTGTGGACCACACCAATCAGACCCCGATATTGTCCGTGCTGGATAGGAGGGGCTGGATAGCTAGTCAGCGCAGTCAGAGTTCCTTCTAAGTTAATTCCTAATATGCGGGTTTTAACTGCAGCTATTAGTTGAAGATCCCCCTTGCCAGTCATCTTTTTTTGGAGGATTCCCATTTTCGGCGGCAGAATATTTTGCAGACACCCTTACAAATTTCTAAACATTTTAAGACTCGCCATATAAGGACAACAAGACAACAAATTTCTCCTCCATTTCCCTCGCCAATTTAATGACCGGTTCCTAATACAGTAGAAACAAAAGATGCTGAAAATGACGCGGAAGTCGTCAAACTAGATACCAGACTCCCGACAAGATTTTCAGTAAAAAATTTATTTTGGTGTACCGTCAAACGTATTCTTGAAACTCGTAGACGAAAACTTACTTGGGAAGCGAAAGCGAAAGTTTCACATAGAACTTTGACTTACTGGTTGAAATTTATAATACTAATTTTGTGATGAACACAACTGAATTCATACGACGAAATCATTTGAGGACAGACAAAATTCGAGATCAAGATTTTCATTAAGTCTTTTAAGAAGAAGCGTCATGCATGATAGATTTCTACGAACAAACTTCAACATAAAAGTAATCAAATTTTAGAAAGGAAAAATTTAATTCGTAGCGACTAAAAAGATGGAGGAAAGATTTAATGTTCTTGAATATAAAGAATGAATATAATCTGTCAGATATCATAAAAGTTCCTCACACTCAATGAATAAAGCAAAGAAACCATCAGTTGGTTTCTGACAAGATGTTTCTTTTTTTTAATTATTAAAGCTGAATGATTTATCTAAACCTAAGAAATCTTGGAACTTGAAAGTGAGGCTGAAACGTTTATTGCCACGTTCCAGCTTCACAGGACTAATCTCCAAAACCTGGAATGTGGAATGGACTGGACTCAAAATAAGAAGCTCAAGGCTGAGATTTGCTAAACATTAAGAAACTCACAAGATCCAAGCTGAGGGTCAAAAGCGTAAAACAGAATAATATAAAATAGAAGTAAACTTCTTACAGTAACATTTCACAGGTTGAACGAACTCTTCTTTCATGGAAAATACAATGCTTAAAACCGAAGACAGCACACTCTGATCAAAGGTCTTAGGCACATATTTCCTATGAATCAATAATCTTTAGAAATTCACTACAATTGTAAACCGGTGCTCTATTTCGAAATATGGATAAATTACTATGCAGCACATGTCACATTAGCCTGTCAGCAAAAATCTTTATTTTTAAACTAAAATCGAACACTACATTATTCCAACATTCCAACATTCCAGCATTCCAACATTCCATAATCCATGTTTTAAAGATAGCCTTATCTGCATGAACGGTGAAAAACGTAAATGTATGATAATCTGAAATAAACATACGAAAGCAAACGTTTAAATTTGGAACTCCTTTTTCGTCAATTTAATTTCTGCTCGCAGATGTTCGAATGTTAACGCATCTTGCCGCAAACTACAGCGCCAGCAGATGAATTATGATTCATTCAGGTTCTTGCTGTCATAACAAGCGAACGTCAATTCGATCTTTGGGAAAGATTAAAGTCCGCTACAGGTAATACAGAAAATTTCTCTACATAAAGATTAAATTGCAAAAAATGGATTTTACGGATTCTACACCGAAACTACTCTAATATCGAAAATTAATGTAAATTTCTTCGTAAATTATTTCAATACAGCGCGACTATTGTGTAAAGATTAAAAGAAAATAACTCAATTTTGACAACTTTCAAATTTCGAATACAATCCTTTTTAATTAGAAACTTAGAAAATGGCTTGTACTGGATGTTTTTATTAGGAATTGAGTACTCAAAGTTTCATAAGAGTTTCTTTAATATTTGGGGCAGCAGAAAACTACATCATTTCAAAAACTACATATTTTTCTACCATAAAATCACTCCAAAACTTGAAAAGATACAAAAGAGTGCACCGAGATTTTTGCAGAATGATTATACAAGTTCGTATAATGACTTACTCTTGAGACCCGAAAGATGTACCATGCAAGTTTCTCGTCAAAGAGCCCTTGAAATTTATAGAGCGGTAAAAAAGCTGAACCCAACGTTTATGCAAGAGGTTTTCAGATACAGATTCTCACCTAACTCATCTTGAAATCGTTATTACGTAAACCATATTAAAGCCAATCAAGCGACTTTCGTTTCTAACAGTCTCATATCCATCAGACCACATTTGTGGAATATTAAACTCATGATAAAACAATGGATCGGCCCAGCATGTAAATGCAAAAAATTCAAATTTATATTTTATTGTAAATACGTTTTATTTTACTTTTTATTTTATTGTAAATACGTTTTTAATCTTAATATTTGATTTTGGTCAGTTAGCTTTGTATATATATGGTGTTGGCTATTTATAATAATCGAGTTAAAGCCACTTTTGCATGCCACCCATCTGGCCGCACAGGAATTATATTTGTAAAAAAATAATAACATTCTAATTAAAAATTAAATTATCAACAACCGATGCTGTTAAACATTCTGGGTGGACCAGAAACAATTCCGATGTTTTCTGGGCTAGTTCGTTGCAATATTGTAAAAATAACGTAGAAAACTTCCCCAAAACGTTAACTTAGATTTAGAGATATTACTCAACATTCTGCAATAATTCTTTACATTTCGAAATGAACCGAGAACATTTCTGGAAGTTCGACGCGTGCAGTAGATGAAAATAACCCAATCAAAGACGAGAACATTGTCACGTGACCACAATGCAGCTCTATAATTGTAGCCACAATAAATTGTGGCGCCCGGCTAAAAAGGCTTGATTTTGAGCCGAAATGCCACCAGACTAGACTGGCCTTGCTATGTTTATAGCGTATACTTAAGCTTTATATAAACATAAATAAATTTATCGTTTGAGTGTAACAAATTAAAAAATAATTTAAATATTTTATCTATTTTTTCAGCAGGTCATCATGTCAAAGATGTCTGGAAACTGCAGCTTGAACTGGACAATGGAATTACCCCATAACAATGAAACAAACAATTCGAAAGATGCAATGATTGACGCAACAAAAAGCAACATCATTTCCTTTCTTGTACTAGGCATCATCATAGTCTTGGAGAACTCTTTGGTTTGTCTCGCATTTGTTCTTAACAGAAAACTGAGAAAAAGGCAGGCAAATGCACTGGTGTGTAGTCAAGCGGCCGCAGATTTGGTTAATGGGTTGATTTTTATTCCTGTTGTGGTTGCAGAAAAATACATGGGCATAACAATGTATTCTGGCTACGTTATCATGTATGTTTTCATGGTGTCTTTGTTCAATCTATTCTGCCTCGCATTAGATCGCTACCTCGCATTGGTAAGGCCTCTCATGCACCGTTTAGTTATGAATACAAGTAGAACTAATAAGATGTTAATAGCAGTGTGGTTAATTCCATTATTGATTGCATTCATACCGTTAGCTTGGGAAACTGGCCCAAATGGAACCAGAAGGATTGCGCACCACA
Source organism: Phacellophora camtschatica (assembly GCA_036873815.1). Taxonomy (NCBI): domain Eukaryota; kingdom Metazoa; phylum Cnidaria; class Scyphozoa; order Semaeostomeae; family Ulmaridae; genus Phacellophora; species Phacellophora camtschatica. The sequence continues at coordinate 11,905 of JAYJMH010055092.1, read as the reverse complement.
CGTACATTGGTATCCTCTGGACGCTATCAATGTTTCTTTGCATAGTCATGGTTCTAATGTACGTGCGAATGTACCGCACGGCAGCTAAAATTATTCGCTTGCGACAAGAGCGAATTACTGTGAGGAACAAAGACAAAAAGAAAAAAGTTTCATATACATGGAAAGAACTCCGAATTGCCCATTTGTTTGGGCTGCTTCTTCTTTTCTTCATACTGGCCTACTTTCCAATTCTCTATATGAATTTCATGGACATCATTGGGGAACCGCAGTTCATTCCACGAGTATTCGAAGAAGGTGGGTTGTATTTTCTGATCGTAAATTCAATCGTCAACCCAATCCTATGCCTGCTATTGAAGAAAGATTACCAGGTGATCGTAAGGCATTGGATTTGCATCGAGTGTATCAGAACCACTGTCAAAGACGTGGACACACCAACCCCATGCGTTGGATTCGAAAACAAGTTCATAAGGGAAAAGAAAAATGTTTTCAGTGCGATACAAGTGTTTTCCCGAAGACAAAATTATGAAAATTGCAAAGTGAAGTTTCAAGACAGCAAAGTTGTCCTGTTAACAAAGGTGTCCATGGAAGAAACAAATTCGACAAGCAGAAACCTTTCTGTCTTCAATAATGAAAACACAGATGCTTGCAATAATGATGAAAATAAAGAAACTGACAAAAAACGGTGCATTCATATGCTTAAAATTTAAAACTTTCCTCTCGCTTGTACAGTAAAATCGGTTGCTGTTGGTTGTATTGTTTCCAAACGTGAGCTTCTGCATTTTTACCCGAAAATAAACGGAAACCCGCATAAAAGGGCTGTCTCTCGATATACAGGGAATCAAATCCTGAAGTAATATTGAATAGATATGATTTAAGAATCATTCAAACAAATTCAAAATATAATTTTAAAAATGTATAGCAGGGAAATATGGGAAGGCTGAGTTAACTAAAAAACTACCAAAATTGGAAACTTATAACATTTACCAATTTTCCAATCAACTTTTATTCTTTTGAAGTTATTTTTGACATTTTGCAAAATTTATGCATGGAAGTTCTTCTAGGATCTTTTATAATGGGTTCTACTGAGAGAAGAAATCGAGCCACTTTGCCGGAGCGAGTTACTAAGTCTAACAAGTCAAATCGGACATGATTCTTTCGAGCCGCTTTGCCGAAACGATTTACTAAGTCTAACAAGTCTAATCCGACATTATTCTTTCGAGCCGTTTTTCCGGAACGAGTTACTAGGTCTAACAAGTCAAATCCGACATGATTCTTTCGAGCCGCTTTGCCGGAACGAGTTACTAGTTCTAATCCGGCGTGATTCTTTCATTGTTCTCCCGAGCCAGGATGATTCAATTATATGAGGAAAAACGTCTCTCGGTTACACGAGATACCACTTGATATCAGCCGAGATCTCGGCAATCAACCACGTCTTACCAGGACAGGAAAATATTTCCATGTAAGCAATCGCAAATTGGATTTTAGAGGAGAGCAGGATCAGAGAGTAGGAGAGTTGACCGTGAAAGTAGAATCTCGGTTAAATTTTCAGTCTATCGGCAAAGCGGGATGATTTACTCCATATAATCAGGCCTTCAGTCTAAAATCTCAGAAACATGTCGACTTTAACCTGTTCATGTCGGTGCTTTGAATACCGTACAAAAACTTAATTAATGTGCATAAACTTAATTAATGTGCATAAACTTAATTAATGTGCTTAACTGCATAATGTATCACTTAACTGTATAAATAGTAATGTAGCGTACATAAATGCATAGATATGAATACGAGATTAATAAAATATTTTGGTTTGTTGTGCTTGAAAACGTTTCAGCATATACAACTTTGGGACATTGATAATAATGGTATGCGATGGGCAACATCTACCACAAACCCTGAATGAATCTATCAACCTGAATGAATCTATCAAGCCTTAGATGTTAGCTTCACGAAAATCCAGGAAAGCTGAATTGCGATATTAATGTCACAGACTTGACACTGACCAGACAATGCTATATCATGTAAAAACACAGAAAAAGTAATCCTGGGTTATCAGTGATAAGAGATTTATATCAGGACAATTTCTAAAAGGTAAAAATTTCTTGACCTGATGAGGCTCATTCAAAAAACTGATTGAAATCCGACAAGGTTGAATTGTGAGATAAATATTAACATATCAAAATGCAACAAACCTGTTCTCCTGAAATCGGCACATAATTTCAGCCTCTTTCTGACACTACTTTCAGAGTGCTTAGGAAAGGCCTTTCGTATGTCCTCCATTTTGATTCTTCGTGGGTTGTCAGGGCTTTTCCAGAACAGACGATAAATGAAGATCTAAATTAAAGAAAATATTTCATCAAATTAGGGTCCTTGCCAATCTTGAACTTACACAAATCAAAATAACTTTTTCAAAACGAAATGCTTAACTGTTATTTGTCATCTATTTAGAGATGGTGTGTCTTTATCTCGACTATAATCTAACACCGACACTTTCATTCTTTCGTTTCCGCTGAGCATAAACATTATTCCAAACAGAGTCTTCATTATTCCAAATTGGCAAAACCATGAAGATCAAGATGAAAAGTACCTACCTATAAAATATATTCAAAATTTTAAGGGGACCGTCCTGATTTCAAACCTTACAACCTTTGTTTCTTTATAAACCATATTACTGAAAGGGTATGACCCTGAGACGATATCGGGCCAATGATTCGTATTGGTCTGAAGCAAAAGGATTCAAAACAAATATTATCAGAATACATTTGCTCACCTGCAGAAAGTCTCTCATATGATTGTTAGCTCGTTTTGAATTTGGACCTGGCACTTCGTATTTAGGACATTGCTGGCCAACAGTGAAGATAGCATTGACAGCCCGAATGTAAAAACTAAAACGAGACATCAATTTACATTTTATTATTCTGCATCGCTTATTTACTAGCCTACGCGTGGCACCAAACTTTTTCAAAGCGAGGCTGTACGCAGGCTATAACTGACATATTTCACAACAAATTTTAATATAAATTTTTTAAATGTTAAATTGAAGCAAACTTTTAAAACTGCAATGCAGCTAAAGCCGAGGCTACTGAGTCACGGTTGTTATTCTGTTGCATTTCATTCCATTTTGGGACATCCGGTATATTTCATAAGGTGCTGTTTCAGCTTTTTCTGTTTCGATTCACCATTTATCATGTTATGTTATTTATTAATTTTTTAGGTTATTTCTAGAACATAACAGACACGTCAAAGATAACTCGCCATTTTAGACCTTGATTTGTACTTCATTCTAACATGCATACCGGGTGTCCCAAAAAAGGCTACGGATTCGATTGAGTCTAACGATGACAATAGTACCTAATACGCTACGAAATGTTTTTGATGTTGCTTAGGTCTGGTTCAAACCTTTGCTCTTCCCATGTGCCAAATTTAATTGCAACATTAAGTACATGAGAAGAGCGACGTTTGAATCAGTTAAGTTCGGCAGAATGAATTAAGTGCGACAGGACTTAATTTCGGCAGAATGAATTAAGTGCGACAAGACTTAATTTCGGCAGAATGAATTAAGTGCGCATAATTCGACACAAGAGCGACATCGCTTTAGAAGTCGCTCTTTTCATATGCCGAACTAAATGCATAATTAATTTTCTTCCATTGATCATGAGTTGATCATGTATTTGTGTAATTCTAACGCAAAGTATAATTGCATTGGTTGCCAAATAATTATTTGCAACAGGTGTTCTATTCCTGAAAAGGATTGAGGCTGGCAAGCTGACTGGCAGGAAACAAATTGAATGTTGCATCCGCGATTAATTTTTTCACAATTACAAGGTTTTCCTGTGAGCAGTCATTTTAGTACATTTTTGTTTCTCGCTCCATATTCGGAATATTTTGTGTAATATTCAATAAACATTTCGATGCGACACAAATAAGTTCGACTTTTGTCGCTACAAATTGAAAGAAGTTCGGCACTTGAGAAGAGCGAAGTACGAACCAGGCCTTACTGATGTTGCTGGAGCCTGCTGAGAGCAATTACAGTGTCATACAGATAATGTTCACTTGTTTGCTACAGAGTGGACAACCCTCTTTTCTCTCATTATTGATAAACATGCTCCTACTAGAAATAAAAATGCTCCTGAGAGGTTTTGTCTCTAGGTCAATAAGAGCCTGAAGCAGCTAATTCGCAGTAGAGACAAGCTTAAAAAATCTGCAATAAAAGGCGAGTGTCCTCTCCTCATGAAGTTCTACAGGGATCTCAGAAACAGGGTAAACCGTGTAAATTCTAAACTCAAGCGACAATACTTCTCAAAAAGAATCAAACACTCCGAGGGTAATATGAAAAAAATCATGAAAAAACGATTAATCAACTTTTGAATAAAAGATCCAAATCTACTAATATTGACCTCTTACAAGAATCTGGAAAAGAAATAAAAAACAAAACAGAATTTCCAAGACAATGAATGAAATTTTTGTTCAATAGGAAAGAATCTAATGGGATGCCCTAAGATTGAGGATGCCCCAAAGCCCATGCTATTTGGAGATTTCCAATTGAATGCTGAAAATAAGTCTTTTAAATTTAGGCTTATTGACCTGCAGGAGTACAGGCATGCAACTGGCAAGTTAATAAATGCAAAGAGTTCTGGATATGACAACATCTCTAGCTACTTTCTCAAACTGGCTATGCCAATCATTGAGAACTCCTTGATTTGCCTTGATCAATACTTCGCTTCAAAACAGCATGTTTCCTGAATCGTGGAAAATTGCTAGGGTTACTCCTATTTTTAAAGATGGGGACAAGACTGATAAATCAAACTATAGACCTATATCAGTCCTTTCTGTTATTGCCAGGCCTTTTGAAAAACTTATTTTTTACCAACTGTACCGGTATCTAAATGACAACGACTTTATGTCTCCCAATAAATCTGGGTTTCGAGCACTTCACTCTACAGTGTCATGTTTGCGAAAATATACTGATGACTGGTACAATTGGTTGGATACTGGACACATGCTGGGCATAGTTTTTATTGATCTAAAAAAGGCCTTTGATACTGTAGACCATGATATTCTCATCAAAAAGCTAACAAATTGCGGTATTCAAACTCTCTTGGTTTGAATCACATCTTTCTGAAAGAAAACAATACTGCAGAATTAATGCGATTCTCAAACCAGGAGAGTTGGAGTTGGTGTACCATAAGGTTCATGCCTTGGTCCCCTTCTTTTCTTGGTCTAAATTAATGGTCTCCCATGCTGTGTCCAGTCCTCGACTGTGTCCATGTATGCTGATGATACAAGTATTGGTGCCAAATCAAAGGACTTGACTCTAAATGTCAAACAAGGTATTTTAATCAAGTTAACAATCAATGTGTAACAACAAAAGCACTTCGTAGCATTTTAGGTAATATTTTTATCGTGAGACTCAATCAAATCTGTAGCCTTATTTGGGACACCCGGTATATAGAGAACTATAACATTGTAAAAAAGAACAAATATAGAGCAGTAAAGCTAGCCCAGGCTAAGTAAAGCTAACGTAGGGAGGGTGGATTGTCACGAAACACAAGAGTCACGAGAAAGCTCTTAGTGCATTTGGTGTATTTTTGACCTACAATTCTTGAGAAAGTTTGTAGTTTTCTTAAGAAATGTAAATATAGCGTTTTATGTTGTTCATCAGAAAGAAATATAGCCCTATTATTTGAACAGCAGTAAAATGTTTGTTCCATCCATAGGAGAGCATTCTGATATCAGGTCATAGAAGGGGAAAATGACAGCAGGTCTGATAGCAGAGAACGTTAAACCCATTCATAATATATATATGTAAAAGACGTCCAAAGTATTCATAGTAAGAAACACAACTTTTTAAAGATTTATCCACAGATTAGATCTTTTCCACAAACTCTCACTCCTTCCGAGAATAGCCGGTGTCCTGCACAATCATAACTCACTTGCAGAATACACATGTCGCAGCAGGCAAATGACACAAAATGCAATTCATTAAACAGACAACCGCTTCTGAAGCAAAATATGAGCAACTATAGTCAAACTTACCGTCCATTAGAACGGATGATGAGAAAATCCGTTAGCTTCATTTTCTGATGATATGCAGGTGCTCTGTACATATTGTTCTCCATGGCCTGAAAAGTCACAACGAACAATGACATTAAAAAATCAAACATTAATTGTAACATATATCCGTAAGTTGAATAGTAAGTTTGCTATGTGCCGTTAAAATGTAATAACATAGTTTCAGTGTTTCAGGCTGTGCTTTTCTTGTAGCAAATTTTCTATTCAACTTACGGATACTTATTTATCAATAATTGCTGCCACATGAATCTGAATTATAAATTGCGATACGTCGGTCAATAAAAAAATCAGACCAAACTTAACACGAAGTTAGTTAGGGTCTGTTTATATGAGGTAAGCCAGCTCGTCACGTGATCGAGCTAGCTCACCGAGGTGAGATAATTATCAGCCTGTGTTTTTCATCCCGGCAAAGTAAGCCAGACATTCATTCGAGTTCAAAGGCGCCATCAAAGAATAACAATCTTCATTGTTATTGAATTTGGGCAGGGTCACAGCTGAAATCTTCACTGTTGAGCGCCCTAAAGGGGGTCTCTGGAGCCCATAATTTTTACAGCATGGTGCCCTGGAGCCCATCAATTTCATGTGGTGGAGGACTGGAGCCCGATGTTCCCAAGATTTGGAGCCCTGCACCTCGAAAAGATCTATTTTTTTGTGACACCTTTATTCTGTAAACTATATTTTTTGAAATTTTGTAATCGCAGAGACGGTGGGGCTTTTGCTAAAATTATTTTTTTGAATAATGTTTAACTTTTCCCTTTAGCTACGTGGTCTTTGGAACGTTTAGCCTGGGGAGTCACTTAACTTCATTTTGATAGCGGTGTGTGGACATTTAATTTGTTTGAAAACCCATCCATAGGTATTAGCTACAGTGATGACGCCGGGGAATGGGTACTCTCCTTCATTTACAGTGGTGACGCCAGGATATCTCCGCAGAAAGGGGCGGTGTCATCTGACAGTGGACCAAATTTGCAAAGCGAGTTAAATATTTGGGGGTCCGGGGGAATACCTCGGAAATGTTTGTGACCACGCCCTTCAGGTTGGCTTAAAACGACTCAAAAATATGTTTAAAATTGCTGATTTGCCTTAGGATAGATAGATAGACCAGATAGGTCAAAACATCTAAAGGATAGAAAATATCAAGTTCCTTAACGAAATTTTAAAATTTAAGATTGCTAGAATGGCTGTCAAGAATGGCCGTTCTCATTTAAAATGCAGAAAAAATCCACCCATTCTGAACGCACATCTTCACTACTCAAATTTTTAATAGTCCCCCCACCACTTTTAGCCCCACCGCTTACAGACTACTCCACAGTCCTTGTATTCTCGTGGGGTTTGAAATTATTTGAGCTTGTTCAAGACTCAAGTGCTCCCTGGAAATTTGCTTTCCTCAATGGAAGTGATTTCAGTTTCAATTTGTATCCTTCCTCGGTTTTTTATAGTTTTTGTAGTTCACTTCATCGGAGTGAATTTTTTTTCTTTTCTTGATCTCTTGAACACAATTTACGAACTTATAAAAGCAATTGTAGAGATCCTGAACTGAGATCCTGAGACGTTTTATTTTTTGAACTTAAAACAATTGTAGTAACCGACCTACCACGGGGATTTATCTTCACAAACAGGCTGCTAGCTATTTTTATAACTTATGTGAACAAGAGTTTGGATCATTAATTCTCCCTCGCTTTAACTTTCCGTTCCCAACATCTCAAGACTTTCTCAATGTCTATTTTTTGTTTTTCAATGTAGAGGTTTATTTAAAAATACTGATTTATTAACGTCTCAGGATCTCAGCTCTTCCACTTCTTTGGCCGAAGTCAGTTCTCTCTCCATTCGAGTTGTCGTATTATCCTCATCTAAAGCCAGTAACATTTCTCTTGCATACAATACTTCTTCGATTTTGATTAACCCATCTCCACCTCTCATCTTTTCTGGTAAGAATAGCACTCTTAATGTTTCTTCAGCAACTACAAATTTTGAAGTAACTCTAGCAATTTTCCAAGTATCTCGGAAGATTCCATCTACTAGCGATGAATCAAAGATCATTTTTAGAGGCTTGGATACCAGATCCCCCATCGATAGTCGTGGGAACCTTGTCTGAACCTGCTACCTATCTATTCTTCACATCTGGTTGCAGTAGGCATTAGTAATTAAACAGAAAGGTCTGGCTTACCTTTGTTACTCATATTTCGCACAGTTTTTGGCCGTTCCGCTGCCTCCATTCCCTCATTTAAATTGCTCCCGTTAGAGACAATCTCGTTTTGGTTAGCTTAAGAATGGATGCAAGGCGACTTTTCAAAGTTTATTGGACAACGAGGCCTGCTCCCTGCTGTAGTAGCTCTTTTACGATATATAGTAGTTGAAAAAAATCGTTGAAACCGTTTTAGCAATTCCAGAAATGACGAAGAAAAGTTCTGGGAAAAATCAAGGATCTGCAGTGTATCGGTGGATCCACTTCTTATTTAAGAAAAGAGATAGCCAACTAACAATGCGAGAAGACTGCGTAGATCTACCTTTTTTAATAATTCAGTATTTATTGGGATAGCCCTCTATTTAAGATCTTTCAAGCCATGAAGCAACCTATCTACATCCGATAATGATTGAGCAGAAACAGTAACTTGTGGATCACAATAGTACTCTCGAGCTTCTCTAATAACGAAACTGGTAACCCCCAGAAAATTTCGAAAGGGGGTGTCACGAAATATTTTCCGAGCAGAATTAGAAATTTTCCGATAATTAGTAAGTTCAGCGCTGCCGACTGAATTTCAGGAAGAGGTGAAATTGCCGAGTAAACACCGTTTTACATTTATAGCACCGTTTTACAAACGCCGTTTTACATTTACATTTCTTTCTAGTAGGACAACAATGATTACGTTATGCTTTCAAAACGAACCAAGATTTGGTTCGACACAAACACAGAGACACAAACAAGAATAATATTTGACAACTTTATTTCTAAAATTGTCGAATTTCAATAGACGAGTATTATGATCATAAACAAACATAAATTATTGCCGTTAAAATTAGCCACTGGTAGACAGATTCGTTACATTACTTTTGGGCCACAAATATAATTTTTGAAAATTGACCCTTGTTTTGGACAAAATGGTAAGGTTATAAACTCATTTTCATGCTAAAAATATAGGTTTTCTTAAAATGGCCAATTTCAAAGAATTTTGCCTCGTTTTTCCATTCTCAAATAGACAAGTTTTTAAAATTCTCCGGCAATTTATTTTCAAACGTATTCAAATTCTTGAAGTTTTTAAATTATAGGGTAGTTATTGTAATCCACATATACATTTTCAGATTCAACACTTGAACACATTTCACAGCTGCATGTAAACATCGCTAAATCAGGATTCATGGGTTTCAACAGATGGTGTTCATAATCATAATTGAAGGCAGCTAAATCGTTCTCAGGCTGAATTTACAATTTTCAATATGTTTTTCTTGTTCAACCATCTTTTTTCCACCATGGCTAGCCACATTCATCAGTATTGTTATTTACGGCTCAAGCCAGATAAGCTCTGCTTTCCTTGTGTCGTGTAGAATGCAATTTTTATATCTAATTATATTAACTCCATTTATCTGTAAACTCTTTGCAGTAATCCGAACACTGGCCACACGAAACGCATGCCGCATCTGAGGGTTTGCATCAGAATTTCATGCCGATAGGAAAAAGTGACGTGAAATTTAATGTTGCCTTTAAAGTCTATGCCAGTATAAGTTTCATGTCGTCCTCACATCATGTAAACATAACAGTTATTTACACCAGCAATCGACATGGAACTCATTTCGGCATCAGATTTCGTGGTGAGGGTTTTTAAAATTGATGTCGGGTCTCCAGTAAAAAGCTTCTGACCGGTCAAGTTATGTTGACAACGGTCGAAACCAGTTTCAAAGCCAGTCACGCGTGATAATTTCAAGAAATTGGTAAGAACTAAAAATGTTTCAAACCTGTATCATTTGTCCTGGCGCCAATTGCCCAAGAAATGGTGAAGTATGAACATAAACAGTTTCGCCAAATTCCAGTTGTGGCGAGCCAGAATCTTTGCCATGTTTCTAATGAAAATAAACGATTTTGAAAAGTTAATGAATGTAGAGTAAAAGCAAATATTAACAGTATAATAAAAAAAGAGTTTTTATTTCTCAAAAAACACCCGGGAAACTGTGTCTCTAACTTTACATAAAAACTGTGTCTCTAACTTTACATAAAAACTGTGTCTCTAACTTTACATAAAAACTGTGTCTCTAACTTTACGTCTCGCCCTATGAGTGCTTATTGTTTAAATCGTCAAAATCCCTGAAATTGTCAAATCCTTTCAAATTTTCTAAATGTCAGTCTTGAGCTTTAATAATACTCCATAAGTGACATTTAAAATAATGTTTGAACCCCTAAAAGTTAGCTTGATAAATCCCATGCTTCGCGTGCTTCGCGTGCTACCCGGGCAATAGTGCTTTAAAAATTCCCGTGCTCCTGTGCTTTGAAACTCTCCCCGTGCCTCTGTGCTTTTCTCCTCCCCTCCCCTTACCTCAGTGCTATATAACCCCCAGCCACCAGCCTCCATAGTTTTACATCCGAATATAAAAGATTTTCATTGAAAATTAACAACTGTGCTCACTCTTCTGTAGTAATTCCTTAATCTGCTGTTCATTCCAACTTGTGAGACGAGCGGGGGCCATTCTTCGCAGAATTCGGTGAGAATCAGTTCTCCGTCCATGCCTGTTAAATCACTCGGCGTTCGCATGAAAAACATTTCACCACCACCAAATGCCTGGCGCTCTTTCTCTCTTTCCTGCAAAAAAAACATGCAGTAAAAAAAAACAGACTATCTTCCAAGATGAGTGACAACAAAAAGAAATGCTTTCAAACGAAATGAAAATCATTTTGGTGTCAGAGAAATTCCTCAATTTCACAAAAGCCTGTCTGAATAAAAATGACATACACTGGGGTGAATAAAAAAATGTTAAACGTTTGGTAGTCTACAGATTTGAGGAGAAACATTAGATTTTAGTATTTTAAAGATTCCTGTGGAGATTAAAGGTTAACTTAGGCAGTATACTTTTTAGGCTAAAATTGACCACTTAATAAACTTGTTATGATAACTTTTAATCATAACAATGATGACTGTATCCAATTGTATTGATGTTCTGTCCAATCCCTTGATAGCAACATTTTGTATCTTATCACCAAGAAAACGTTAAGAAGTCAGCTTGGGAATGACATTACGAGTTATGACGAAACAAATTTTCATACGTAATTTAACTTTAGGTTTTTCTAAAAACATGAAAGGCACAGTTGAAACCCGTATGAAAGAACCTACAATTTAAGGGGGGGCAGCCTGACAAAGGGTCTTATTTTAAACCCTTAAAGTACATGATTTGACGATAAAGGAGGGGTGAGATCACGAAATAACTATAAAATTGCGATAATTGTCACATTTACAAATTACTTCACAAATTTTTATAATTGAAAAGTTAATTTTTCCAAAAAAGTGATCAAAAATTTTAGCCTCAGGGTTCTTGTAAAGGAAGGTTTCATGTCAATTGTTTTATTATCAAGGTATAAATGAGCAAACATTCAACTTTTTCGCTCACATGGTGTAAGGAACTTTAGTAGGGTTGGTGTTAGATCATAGTCCAAGAAACGACATATACTGTCTGTAGATATATGACAGATATATGACAAATATCGTTCAAAAAATACATATTTCAAAAAAACCATTTAAGAACTAAATGTAAAACTGTAATTTGTCATTTGTGTCACACAGTGTTTCGACCTTTGAGGTCTCATCAGTGCAGCTCAGAGGCGTCTGGAGATTCATGTGGGACACAGTGCTCA
>JAYJMH010055081.1:0-13006 GCA_036873815.1 Phacellophora camtschatica | reverse complement strand
AATTCTACGCCCAAAACTACGCCAGAAAAACATTATCTCATAAATTGCCCTCTCGGGTGGCAATGCTCCTCTTTCAGACACTGGTCTATAAGGAACAATAGGAACATCCTAAAAGTTTTGCATATCTCCGGAAATGATAGTTGCAAGCACACTTGCTGTTGTTTGGTCCAGACGGTCACCAGTCTTTTTCTCTACCTTTATTGCTAACTGGGACCCCTGTACAGCCATAGGTTCTACTACATTGCATGACCAACGTGCTATCAGTATGTACGTGCCCTTCTGCCCTTTCTTCTCACGGACCCCAATAAGGTTTTCTTTGGTTCCCTTTCTTCTTAAACTGAAAAGTATCAGCTCTTTTGGTTCACAGAATAGCCGGAAGTGCCATAAAATCATACTTAAGCAATTCGAGATTCAGGCAATATTGAACGTCGTTAGCTTACCAAAATGTTACGTAACCAGAATAATCGCATATTATTTTATTCAAATGAGTTTTCTTCTAGAAATTTAATTGGCAAAGCGCAGGAAGCCCATATTTAATTAATTTTGTTATGATTGACTGCCTATTTATTGACTTGCAGCGATAATTTCTGGAAGTATGCAATACATTTAGGATGCCGAGTATAACATTTATGATGTTCCGTTTATTACATGCGTCTGAAATTAACTGTTGTCTTTTGCTATGTGAAAACTTTTAGACGGTTAAAAGAAGCCGCAGTAAACAATGATTTTCGAGGTGTTTTTCAAAAGAATCCATAAAATCCCGGCATTTAATCTATGGTGGTATATCGAATTTCTGGTCTGTGGTCGTTGGTCAGTGGCCGGTAGTTTTCTTGGTCGGAGATTTGTGATTTCTTGGTTGATGGTCGATGGATTTCCTGAACGGTGGTCGGTTCGGTCAGTGGTCGGTAGTTCTGCACCACGCCGAGAAAATAAAAAACTTTTATAGGTTGAACTATTATAGAAAGTAACTTATTCATTTACTCCAGTGAAAAAAATTATAAAACAGCAATAATGACAACAATTGTTTCTGTCCAGCCGTAATCTTATTATCAAGGTCTTACACAAGAATCAATGTTTCATATCCATTTTATCACTATAATTTTAGTTGGCAATTTGTTTTTAACTATATTAAATGGACTAATTATCGAATAGCACTTCATTTCTGTTATTTCATTCAAAATAATTAGGTCGAGGCTGCGTTTGAAAAAACATAAAACAAATAATTTTTCATTGCATGTCAGTTTTTTATTTCAAGCAGTACAAGATTTAAATCTTTAATTATAATTAGAATCAACATTATGCTGCAATCTCAAGACTGCTAAAAGAAGACAATTTGCATACGACAAAATTTTCTTTGTAATTGATAATACATATTTACTTATTTATTTATCATGTAGTTCAAAAATTTTTAATCTTTAGAATTTCTTGACTAATTAAAATTCTATCTTGAGAAAAGAAATTGTCAAGGTAACAATGCAGATTAACTGCAGTCTCAACAAATCAGCATATACTATTTCGAAATTGTAGATGGCAATTTCAAATGTGAAATTTAAAAGTGAATCGGGAGACAAAAATTAGCAGATCTTCAACATTAGAATCACTTTTTTGAAACGTTTTTTGATTGAAATTAAGCCCACAGTCAAAAGTTCGAAAGCTGCAGCAGAATACAGATTTCTAATTACATCTATAGCAGATTTTGCGGAGCTAAGGATTCAAGCAACATGAAACGATCAGAATTATGCAATTTATCCATTTCGCTATCAATTTTTCCTGATGACTGCAAAGAGGCCAAATTAAAACTACTTTTCAAAAAAGGATCCAGGAAAGAGGCTAAAAATTATAGGCCAATATCTTTACTTCCCCAATTATCTAAGATCAGAGAAAAATAAATACACAACCGGGTACAAACATACTTGGATGAAAACATATTCTATATACCCTTCAATCAGGCTTTCAAAAACATCACTCAACAGATTCATACTTGTCTTACTTAAGTGACAGAGTCATTCAAGGTTTCGATAAAAGAATGATGACAGGAATGGTTCTTTAAGATCTTCAAGAAGCTTTTGATACCATAGACCACAAAATCTTTTTGGAAAAATTAGTGTATATCGGCTTTAGTGCTAAAGCTATTTCATGGTTCAAATTTTATCTCAAAAATCGAAAAGTTTTAATTAATGTGGGACGAAAATTCTCCAGTCCAGGCTATCTATCATGCGGAGTGCCTCAAGGATCAATACTTGGTCCATTAATATTTCTTTTATATTTCAATGATATGCCAAGCGCCGTGAATTGCGAAATATTGTTATACCCTGATTGTACTTGTCTCATCTTCAGCGACAAAAATGCAAACAAAATTGAAGAAAACTTAAACAAAAATTTTAATTCCCTTTGCGACCACTTCATAAAAAATAAGTTGAGTATCCACTTAGAAGTAGACAAGACTAAAAGCATTGTTTTTTCTTGAAATAGAAGTAAATCCAAAAATAAGATAAACATCAACAGGGGAGAATTGAAATTGAACAATACCCACAAGTTACCTACCTTGGATGCAATCACGATGAACGTATGTCTGGAGAGCAAATGGCAATTAAAGCACTTTGTAAAATAAATGGCAGGCTAGCGTTCCTTTACAGGAAGCAAAGTTTTCTAAATTATAGCTTACGAAGATTGCTTTGTAATGCACTGATTCAACCACACTTTGATTATGCTTGTTAACTAAAACTGGCTTCCAACGGAAAAAAGAGTGGAGAAAACCTTGTGTGGGAATGTTTGCAAATTCTTTGAAGGAAATTTTCCCGTTTACTTTTCTGAAATGTTCCGCCATTCTACTGATATTCGAATCACTCGAAGAACAAAAGGCAGTTTGGTAGTTCCGTTCCGCAAGAGCAGTATAGGCCCAAAGTGCTCATCATACATGTGCCCAAAATTATGGAACGATTTACCACCTGAAATAAAAATTGCGAGTAGCATCAATTCGTTCAAACATAAAATAAAAAGCTGCTACATGCAAAATTCATCAAGGAATGCAGATATGTTTGTTTGAATAAATTTAATTTGTTCTCCATGATTCTTTCATTTTGTTAGGATTAAACATAAAAATACACACCTTTAAAAGGGACCATCGCGGAATCAAGATCGCCTCGATCTTTCTGATGTTATCCCTGCCACTCTAGTTAGGGGTATGATTTTATGTTTTTAAGCGATTCTGTATAATAATGATTTAATAAATATTTTTATTATAGATTTAAATTGTAAATATTTTATTGTAATTTTTAAACTCCTGTAAATTTAATGGCAAAATTATACTTACTTACTCAATTAATCTGAAAAATGTTTTTGAAACAGTTGCTCAGTGCCATAGGGGGCATGGGGTCCATGGCCCTAAAGAAAAGATTTGCTTTTAAGGGGCGCAAAAAGAACTGTTCATAATTTTTTTATTGAGGTGCCAATTTCTTTCTATTTAGATACCAAAACATTATACTCAACAGTAAGAAAAATATGAGTGCATATAAATTGGTGAAATTTAAACTTTAAAACTGGATAGAAACTTTTTTCAGAGGCTTCTATACTGCGATCCTAAAATGATCATTTCAAGTAAGTACAGCTTAGAATCCTTTTACCTGACAGTCCAACTTTGTAATGATTCTTCTCTATAGCAGCAGAAACTGCGAGCGTTCTTTGTATCCATGAAGAATGTAAAAACAAAAATTCGACGAACTTGGGTGTCGCTTGGTGCCTTTGCAATGGCATTGACACTCCTATCCCACTCTACTTGCTGCATGCTGATAATTATTTTTATATTCAGACATTAACAATTCATTTCTCACTAGAATTTAAAAACTCTTGGATCTATATATCAGTTCAAAAGAGGTCAAGACAGCCAATCTAGTGACCTTGCGATTCAAATCTTTAGCATACTTCAGCAGAATGTTTTTGCCATTCCTGCGAATACATATACACCAAATTCATTGCTTTGGAAGGTTCAAATGAAAAGTAGTGTTCGCAAGGAAAGTTAAAACTTCCTTTGGATTGCACTTTACCACCTCGTGCTCAGGCATTTATGGAGGAAAATGCAATTTTTTTTTATTAGTGGATAGTTAGGCAATACAAAAACACAGTGAATAAGTTAAGCTCCCCTTGCAAGACCACAATTAATAAAAAATTGTGAAAGCAAACCTTGGCTCCTCAGGTAGCCTGGATATGGTAATACAGACTAGCTTGGGGGCCACTCTATAAACTGCCGAAAGCGACTCTCTGGAATGTTCAGTAATTGAGAGTAGAAATGTGGGATGAATGCGATACAGGCATAGTTTTTAATTAGTACCTTTTAATTACGAAGATCATTAACCAAAACAGTAAAAAGTGATGAAATTTTTAAATATCTATTGTCTTTTGATAAAAACTGTCAAAACGTGAAGCGGTTTGGTTTTTGCTTTTGAAGAAATTTTTTTTTTCTGCCCCTAGAACACACGCCAATAAACTACTCTTACTGTTTCGATTTGTATAGAAATCTATTGGGGGTGATTTCTAGCTTTCAATCAATTAAGAGCAGCATGTGATGGATCAAGGGAACAAATGTTTCAAAGTCATCCATATTCTTAGATACGTGCCAAAAGGGTTTCTGAACATAACGATTCCTTCTCAGATGTTGTGAGCTTATTATATGTGCTACATCTAATGTGGGCAGATTGTTTGTTGCACTAGCATTGTGCAACTAATGTGTAACAAATTGTTTGTTGCACGAGGATTTGGTTTCTTGAGAGGACGTGTTGATTCCAAACTTATACTGCAACTTTTTAAAACGAAAGGAAGCATTTATCAGTGCTGTCGCAAGTTGCTCCAGATTGAAAGGGGGGGGGCATATTGTTCCTAGAACAATAGAGAGCAAAGTTTTGATAAATCGATTGTCTTGAATAACTATTGTTATTTGATTTATTGGAGGGGGGCTACACGCTTCTGGCGATAGTTCTTACAAAAAGATTTATTTGAAATCTTTCTAGCAAAATTATTTTTCAAGACAACGAAGTGTAGACAAGACCACACTAAATTTGGCACTGCAACAACACTGTTTTGGGTGATGGGATTTTGGACCGGATTGTCATAGGCGCGCAAAATAGGTTTATTTTGAAGATGAGGAGAGCCTTGGCAATTTGGCAAACGTTGTAGGTACCAGCCCAGCATCGGTTCTCTTTTGATAGCCTTAGAAAGTGTAGCTAGGAGATGGAAGAATGATTAATTGAATAAACAGCTAGAAAGCTTGAAAGGTTGCAACAGTATGTTGTCAAAACAAAATAATTTTTGTTTGGGAAAATTGAATCTTATCAAGCAATGATAAAATTTCTGAACTAAAAGACCTATAACACAGAAACATTTGAATCATAACGACTAAACTCAAACACTAAGCCCCAGTTTGTTATCATCTAGCGAAATAAATGCTTTTGTAAACCATTATATTGTCACACAAATCTACGAAATTCTTTAAAGATGAGATAAAATTTGAATTTGAATATGTAAATAGTGAAGATCTAAAACAAATAATAAATGACCTCGAAGCTGCTAAAGCAATTCGGGCAGACACTATTCCCCAAACATTATTAAATTAGCAATTGACAGCATTTAAAATCTTCTAACTGAAAACGGCTGTTTACAATTCAACAACTAAGTTACTGAAAAAGTTTTACCCTATCTGCTGACAAGCCCTTACAGTTCCGACGAAGAGGTACCACTAACAAAACAAACTATAGATCAATAAACCTTAACAATCAAAGATTTTTGAAGAAGTATGTTTAATCAAATAGATAAATATATTGAAATCAAATTCAATCCGATGTTTGTGGCTTCAGAAAAGGCTACAGCACACAACATCCTTTAATACGTTTAGTTGAGGCCATGGAAAGTATTTTAAACATGAGAAGAAAGGCAAGTATTGCACTCGTGGACTGATCTAAGGCAATTGATCCCCTCTCTCATAGTCTACCATTAGCAAATCTTGATACACATTGTGTTTGTGACTCAGCAATGGAATTTATAAATTAGCTATTTTAGGGAGAGGGTACAACATATAAAAGTAAATTCTACTGACAGTGACTGGATGGAGATCAAACAAGGTGCAAGTATCCATATTATTCCCACTGCTATTCAATATTTTTGTCCAATAATATTTTCTGGAGAAGGGTTGGTTATACAACTCAAATTTGACTCAAACTCTTTAGAAACGCATTAGTCAGAGTAACGGGTTATATGAGTGGAACAAAACGTATTATCTTTTGAAATGGAAATTGCTATTATTGACGAGCTATCAACTAAAATTTAAACATTTGCAATAACTGATTGAAATCTACAAATCCTTTCAATTGAAATATATAAAACATTAAACGGAATTAATGAACCATTTATGGGGTATTTTCCATCAAGGATGTTACTTATGAGACAACCCAATTTTCAAAGAACCTATATCAAAACAGTGTGGTTTTCATACTATTTCGTATAGATATTACTTTATAGAGAAAAATAAAGCTCAATTCCTGAAGTCCTAAGAAATTATATTACGTTAGTTGTCTTTAAAAACCAAATAAAAATGTGCAAACAATACAATAACATTTGCGCAAACAATATTAATATGGATTTTGAGGGCAAGATGCGAGCTGTAACGGAGTAAGCATGTCTTGTGCTTGACACAGGTCTCTCTCAAATAAAAAAAGGAGGGGAAAAATGTGAAAAAGGTAAAAGAAACTTGCCACAGGTCTTGTATTGTGTGGTTTTTAGATTGACCTGAGAGGTTTAGCGTTCCCATACGAAGTGTCATGGTGACGTTACTCTCTTCACGAAATTTGGCTCTTCTGCAGTCTTTACACCAAGCCTTTGTTTGGTTGATGATTTCAAACAGGTGATTTGAAAAACTTTAGAGGAACAACTTTTACATAATTGTCAAAATGAATAACTAGAATTTACTGCTTTTAATTAAAACTTTTAATCAATGGTTTCCTTGACAACCTGTTTTTTCCAGATAGGATTTGAAATATTTTTTGCTTTCAGATATAGAGAAGTTGAAAACATAAATTTTTTAAGTTAAAGATAATTTTCAACATGGAGGGTACGTATTTGAATTGAAGAGTTTATTTTTATCTTTTCCGGAATATGAATGTCAGTTTGAAATTTTATTTCAGATCAAGCTCGCCTTTAAATGATGAAGAATATGTTATCTTAATAAACTAACAATTTGTATTTATTAGCAATACATAGCTTTATATTATTGCTTTTAATGAACATTTTAAGGGGTAAAATTAAATAGAAGACTCCAAATGATTGAAATTGACATTTTATGTTGAATTACCGGATAGTATATGCAACAACTCAGCAGAGTTTGTCGTAAAACCAATTACGTATGGAAATTCTCTTATCCATCGATGGCACTGCCTAATACCTGTTTTCTCTGTTGATTATGAAAGTATATGGTATAACCAATAAATTAAGTCCTTACATCATTTTTGGAAATCCCATTGTTAGAATGATGGGAGGTGGAGGGTTGGAAATTACGTAACAATATTACCTACTGGTGACCAAAATTTTGATTTTGTTGTGAATTTAAAAAATTTGTTTCTGTTATTGTGAGAAGGACAAAGTTAATTTTAGAAGCTGCCATTATTTTGGTAACAGTGAAGAATGATCGTGTTGTTTTGACTTAAAAACCCTAATCTTGAGCAGCTATAATTTCCATAACATTTTTAATTTAAACTAAAAAATATTTTTCAATGGGTTTGCACCACATGATAATTATGCATCATAATTCTAACATTTCTAACAATATGAAGTGATGGTAACTTTCAATAACTCGATTTACACATTGCTCATAAACAACGTATACCATGCATATAAACCAGGCCACGTTTAAACCGACAAAAATCCATTGGTTTCAATGTGCTGATAACATATTTGAAATTGATCGACAATTAATCGGGCCCTTCTTGCATATGGCAACATAAAAATTTGCTTGATTGGTAGCAAAATAGAATTTTGGAGATTTTTCAAACGTCGAAACTTTTTTTTGGGTCACAGTGATTAGACAGTGCTGTCGATGGATGACAGAAATTTCTTGCCTAAATTCAAAGTGGTCTATTTCAATTAGATGTAGATATTGGATAGGCTCCAACCTAACTTTTTCTCAAAGTTACTCAAATAATATTAGAAAACATGGAACATTGTTTTTCAGTCATTTTAGAAACTGGGAAAAATATTTACAGCATTTACAAAACAGAACTATTTCTGTAGAATTAGTGAGCGATACACTATTTTTCCAAAACCTACCTACAAACGAGATCGACAGCAGTCTTTTTCCCTGGAGCAAGTTTGCAAAAGCCAGTCCATAACTAACAAATTCAGAGAGAAATCGAAGCTCTTGTAAAAGGCGAGAACTAAAATAGAAAAACAACTGTCGTAGAATAAATATCTTTCTTTGGGCATATATGAATTATGCTTGTGCGATCTGCAAAGGAACTTTTACAACTATAAGCGATTACTAACTAGATCCTGCGATAACTATCAAATTCTCAAACAATTTATGTCGCTTGTTCTGCTGGCATTTTTGGCTTGGCATCCTATTCATTTGAGACTATGTTCTGTTAAATATTATTTCTTTGAGCGATTGTTTTTTATCCATCCTTTAGTCCTAACAGATTTCAATTGCTTTAAACAGTGATTGCGCAAGAAAGAATGCCCCTACTTTCCAAGAATATGTAAAACTCGCTAAGTAAAATGATTTGAAAACAACAGGGTATGCCTTTCGGCAGCAAAATTTTGTTTTAATCCTATAGTTAAAAAGTTATAATTTTGTTTTAACTTTTTTCAACCTGGCGGTGCTACTGGTTTTAAATTATATATTTTTCTCAGAAAATATATTTCTTCTTTGTAATGAATGAGAATCCTCTTCCTTTGTGCAGATTTTATTTCACATAAAACATAATATTTAACAAGTCTTTCTTTTGCTGATCATATTGCTTTTTCACCTCACTGTTAGAATATTTTTCTTGGGTCTGTGGAAATGCATAAACTTCCATTTATCCACCGAGTTTTTCAGTCCGGAGAAAAACAGACAGAAAAACAATTTTCTTCGAACAAATTAAACTATCCATTGTTGAGTTAACATGTAGGAAGTACCATTACAGCAATGCTATTAACTTTTTATCATGCTATGATTTATTGCATGCTCATACTGGGCTCAGACAATGACAAATTCCAACAAGTGCTAAAAGTTTTTGTTTTCTGCTTTATACATCTTTGGCTCAGGCGCACCGCCAGGAGAGTAGTGGGAGAGCAGTGGGATCCAGTGATAATAAACCCGTCATAATCTTTCGACGATTTGATAATTTTTCATAAATCAAATTTTATTTATATTTTGAGCCATACCAGTCACAAATGTAAAGTCTCATTTTATTTTACGTATCACAACTCAAAGCTTTTAAATTTCAAACATGGCAATCCTAATGTCAAGTTAACAAGAGCAACAACAATGTCCTCTGTTATGCAGCCGGCAATCGCAGTTTAAATACGAAATATTTGACCAAGTGACCGATATGATCCCCCTTTTGCAAGGCACCAAATAGCAACCCCGACTCTTTTTGCAACCGGAATTGTTTTTCTGAGTTGAGTGTGTTCTAAGAAATCAGAAGCAGAATGGTTAAAATTGTCAAAACTGGCACTGAAAAAAAAGGCAACTGCCTATGGCCTTTCTGCATCAGGAAACAAGGTACTGATTGCAACACGCGTGCATAGTTTTTTCCATAGCATGGCAAATGATGAACATCTGGCAAGTGTTGTAAGTGTTCGGAATGAAACAAATGCTGGGAATTCACAAATATTTTCCATAAACCTTGCTGATCTTCGTGTGCTGCTAAAACGTTCGAAGGAGAAACAAAGCAGCCACACAGTTGCAGACAGTTCAGATAGACAAGCAATTGCCGAACAAACTTTGTCCTTGGCATCGCTGCCACCACCACAGCTTCAAATTCATACTGTAGATGGTGCAACTCTAAAGCCAAGAATCCTCTTTTACATGGCTAGAAAATGTGGTAGACCCATGTAACGCTTATGCTAATAATATTGTTGCACAATATTGTTATTCCCACATAAGAAATCTACCTCCAATGTTACACAAATTGGTAAAAAGCCTGAAAGAACAGGTGCATATTGCCCTCAATTCAATGTTGCCCCAATCTATGTATAACATTATGCCCAACAGATCTTTGAACATTGAAATGTAACCAGGCAATGATGGGAATGACTCATTATCCCTCATTCAAAAGCAACGTCAAAATGATAACATTACCACTTTTCCAGTATGGATTGAGGCCTGAAATATCTTTATTAGAGGAATAACCTATTTCCATCAAAATTTGGCCTCTAAACTCCTGGCCTATCAAGAATCAATTTCCACGTTTTTCCGCACATACTATTTTCAATCGTGCTATCGGTATGATATTGCATTTAGAATGAACATTGCCCGCAATAAAATGATGTCATGGTCTCGTCTGGATGAAAATGCCTTCAATAGATTTTTGCGTTGCACTCTTCCGTCCAAGCCTGGCACAACAACGAGTTGCGTGAAATGTCTTTCCTCAGATCATTTTACAATAAGTTGTCCATATAACAAATCAAATCCCAGACAACGAAGCAATTTTCCTTCCTCCCAATTTTGCCGCCACTTTAACAACAACTACGCCTGTAAAAAAGAGCTGTGCACATGGGAGCTTCGCTGCAATAGCTGTGGGGGAGCCCATGATATCACAAATTGCAAGGCAGCTCATAAAACGTTTTAAACCAATTCCATCTTTTGCATAAACTCCAACGAACGTTAATAACTTAAATAAAGAATTGGTTAATTATTCAGATAAAACGCTACTGTTGTAATACATGATTTAATATTTGAGTTTAATATTGGTTATGCTGGTCCGGAAATGAATTGCATTACAACAAATTTAAAATCTGTCGAAACAAATTTAACTTATATTGCTAAACACATCATTGAAGAGCAGGGCCAAAATTGCTTAGCAGGTCCATTTTCGGACGTCCCGTTGCCTTACTTTTGTACGTCCCCTATGTAGTTGTACAGAAAAAAGAGAATGAGCAAAAATGAGAATGAGCACTGATCAGTAATCTCCGAAAGGTCACTCTATTAAAGGTCACTCTATTACTCTCAGCTGTCAAACTGGCAGCAATACTTGGTGTAGGGGCACAGTTGGAAAAGCTTAAGGTTATTTTGTTGATCTCTGTTTACCTATGGGTTTATATTCACCAATGAATCGTTTTAGAAGGGTGTCTGATACTCTTTCATGGATAATGAAAGAAATTTACAAAGTAATTGACAGTACCCATTATTTTGATGATATCTTTATATTTGGCCCAGCAGGATTTGACAAATTTTCATTTTTATTTTATTTTTATTTTAAAATACATTACACAGGGTTACATGTTCAATTTAAGTAATTGTTTTACAATGTGACTGAAAATAAAAATAGCCTATTACAATATTTGTCTAATGCACAATATATATATTCATCAAAAATTTAAATAGAAAAGAAAAACGAAAATGTAAAACCAGCTTTCTTGAATCTAATCAATGATGAGCTTTTGAGCTTGGCTTTAAATGACTGGATGGAAGGGGCTAATTTAATATCAGAATGGAGTTTGTTCCATGCATCAGCTCCGCGGAAAGCAAATGACTTTTGACCATAAGTTGTTCTCATTTGAGGTACAGCTAGATCGCAATTGGTATTTCGTAAGATCCAATTGTGAACGTCACGTAATCAGGAGAAAATCTGACAAATTTTGTCCGGTGCAAGTCCATTTAGAGACTTATATACCGTAGTAGATGTTTCGCTATGGAATAGCCTATCAACTGAAGCCTTCCTAACCTTTGCAACAGGAGAGCAGCCGATGAATCAGAAGGGCTGCTCGTGACAATTCTTGCAGCCCTGTTCAGCAATTTTTGCAAGGTTATTTAGCTTGGTATCGCCACAGCATCCCCACACCGAGCAACAATAGCTGAAGTGGGCCTCAACAATGCTTAAATACACGTTCCTTAAGGTATCTTCTTGGAAAAATTGCTTGGCATATTTCAGCAGTCCAAGGGCTTGTGAGATTTTCTTTTGAAGGAACTTTGCCTGGCTTCCCAATTTCAAATTTTCGTCAATCATTACACCAAGATATTTAGTTTCATGAACAATATCGATATCATTCCCACTAACCTTGAAGCAAGAGGTATTTTTCTGACGTTTTGTTTATTTGCCCCAGCTTTTGGGCTGAACCAATTATCATGGCTTGTATTTTGACGATATTCAAGGAAAGCTTTCTTCTCAAGGCAGGCAACTTCTGCATTGACAATAACGTCAATCTCTTCAAGGAGATAGCTGTAACGTCGGCGTACATAGTCGTGCGTGCCTTTCTTAAAGAGAAAGGAAGGTCATTTATATAAAGAAAAAATAAGAGAGATCCAATGCAAGATCCTTGTTGTACCCTTATATTTATTTCTGCTGTATCGGATGTGACACCGTTGTCTTTGCAGTACTGCCTGCAATTGTGGAGATAAGAGCTGAACCATTGATGGTCAAGACCATCAGTCCCGTAATGGTGCATTTTATCGAGGAGATTTTGATGGTGTACTGTGTCAAATGCTTTCTTTAAGTCAACTAAAATCATCGCAGTATATTTATTCCGGTCTATATTGAAGTACCAATCATTGGTACATTTGAGGAAACAGGAAACAACCGAATGTAAATGTCGAAAGCCGTACTGATCTGAGTACAGATGTTTGTTAGAATCGAGGTACTTGTAAAGTTGATCATATATGAGTTTTTCAAACAACCTGGAGACAACAGGTAAGACCGATATTGGCCTATATTTCGAGCTATCATCAACCTTGCCGTTTTTAAAGATAGGAGCTACGCGTGCTTCCTTCCAACTGTCCGGAAACATCCCAGTCTCGAAGGAAAGATTATAAATCCTACATAGA
>JAYJMH010055070.1:0-13008 GCA_036873815.1 Phacellophora camtschatica | reverse complement strand
CTTCTACATTACATTAATAAACTATTGACGGAGAGTTGTTTTGCGAAAGTTTTAAACTTAAGATTGCTAGAGGCTGGAGTAGCTATTTCTAACACAGGATGGAAATGACAAAAACAGGGATTTCCCTGGAAAAAAAATTTGAAATGTAGAATGCTATATGGACTGTCATGTCATATTTTCTACCCAGGATGCTTGTCTGCAAATTGCAAGTCCAGCTCTTTTCCAGAAAACAATTATGGATTTTTTGCTAATATGTTTGAAAAATCAGTGGTCCAATGAGGACATTTATACAAATAATTTCCGACAGAAAGCTGCCTTCTTTGTTTGGGATATATCTTAATTTGCCGACAAAAATTTCGTTTGTGCCGACGGATAAAGTATTCGGGGGTACAGCGCCCCCCGTACCCCCTCCGTATGGGGACGCCCCTGCTTTTCGGGTTGAGAAAACGATACCAGCCACGTACACTTCTATACCAGCCACGGTCAGCGATGAAGCCAGCTCCGAAAGGGTGGGGCTCCACCCAAACACCAATGGTATAGATATTAAACACCAGTGTGTGGATGTTAAAATTTCAGATAAAACTATAAAATCAGAAAAAACGGTTAAACTTTTAGGTGTTACACTCGATAAGAAGTTACATTTTGATCCACATAACTCTGATTTATGCAAAAAATTCGATACTCAACTAAACGTTCTGGAAAGGCTAAAATCTTTTATTGGTTTTGAAGAAAGAAAAATACTCGTTCAAAGTTTTTTTACTTTCAAATTTCAACTACTGTCAGCTGGTTTGCCATTTTTAATCTGCAGAGTCCCTAGAAAAAATTGAAAAATACAAGAACGAGAACTAGAATTTCACTATAATGATTACACAAGCAAATATAGCAGCTTACTTCGAAAGTGACATGCATGTCAGATGTTACATGCATACCTCTCGAATTAAAAGTCTATGTACGGAAATTGATAAACCTTTAAAACAATTCATGAAAAATATCTTTAAATTTAAACATATTTCAAACTTACGATATTCACAAAGAAATCCACACAATCTACTCCATCATATGGCAAATCAAGTTACTTTCGGCACTAAAAGCTTAAAGTCTTTAGGACCCAAAGTTTGAAATAAATTACCAAATGAAATAAAATCCACAGAGAACTTAAATAGATTCAAACAACTAATAAGACAATGGAATGGCAATATATACACATTCAACGTCTGCCAATGAATATATCTCTTAATTTATTTAGATTCACGTTAAATGATTTTGTATAGAAAAGAAAAATTAGTATAGAATTTTTAGATTGAAATTTGTATATTTAGATAATATTCGATTTAGATAATATTTGTAAATAGGGATTCGAATTAAAAATAAATAAATAAATCGACACACACACATAGCAGCTATGGTGGGGATCCACCCATCCAACAAAAGGCGTAGCAAGGTAGGTGACCTGGGGGCAAAGCACCAAGGAATTTTTTGGGACCATGTCCTATTCTAGTGGCAAAGCCGCACTGTACACCCCCTGTTTAATTCAATTTTCAGTGAAAGCGCCTTATACACGGCACTTTCTAATTCTACACAATAATTTTTTATAAATACAACAACTTATTTAGTGAATATTTTGAGAAAAATATATGCGTTACTTTGCCGGCCCTATTTTAAAACCGGTACTTTCAATGTTGGCCATTGTTGGTGTTATGTTTTGGAAGGCCACGGTCAAACTTTTGCAGACAAACCCTAACGTCGGCCCTAAACCCTAACGTTGTTTCGGTCAATGAATGATCAAGGACGATTCTGCCTTCAATATCCATGTAATTGTTGAATTTCCAATTTCGTATGAAAATACAAACAAGTGCCCTAGCGTAGCAAAATCTAACCTCAAATCCCCCTCCCCCTTCCGGGGTGACCAATTTCTCCCCGAATTTGAGAATAGCTATCTTCAAAACATGGAATGTGGAACATTGGAATGCTGGAATGTGGAATTTGCTCTGATGCCCCAAGCAGACCACTTGTAAAAGAGCTTGAATAGCAGACCATCGAGGAACCTATAAGTAATGAATCTAAAACAATGGTCTTCCAATCTCAAAATGAAATGGCTCCAAAGATCCTGTGTAACATTTCACCCTAAAGGCACAGTGCTCCTCAGCGGGCAGCCTCCGAGGAAAAAGTTAACAAGTGGGAAAAAATGTTTTTCTTATAGAGAAGCAAAGATGTGGACTAGCCTTTCTGCTGAACCTAAGCAAGCACAATTTTAAACAATCTATCTCGAAATGAATTAATTCTTTTCTTTCTATTTAATTTTGAAAAAAGAATTTATAAATTTATCCTTAAGTTAATTTAATATTTGTTGTAATTAAATTTATAGTTAAAAATCTTAACTACTGTTTGAATCCGTCCCATCAAATTTAAACGGAAATGACACCTTTCTTTTTCCTAAACATGTTTCTTTTACTTTTACTCAAATTATCATATTTTATAACTTGTCATTCCAACATCCTTGCCCTTTTTCTTGGCCCCTACCCTTTATACAAACGAAAGCAGCACTAAGCAACACCTGTTTAGCTTGCGTATAGATAGTAGAACAAAACTCGGTAACGCAGTACTAACCCTTTTTTTGATAATTCCCAAATAACTTTTAAACTATCGAAAAGATCAGTGTTGAAAAAATCCATTCAATAATAAATACGGTTAGGAAGATATTTAGAGGGGTCGCCAAAGATTTTGGGTCTTCGAAGGGGGCCATAAAAGTTAGAATCTTAAAAAGTGGAATGAATCCCCTTTTAACAGAACCTTTCACCAAAAACATCAATCAACAAAACTCAGCACAGCCAAATTAGTACATTTCTTGAAGTTAAAGCCCAAATAAAATGCTATTTGTAATAGAAACATGCTATTAGATAGAGAAGGGGCCACGAAAAATTATAGCTGAAACTGCTGAATATTAATTGTAGTCTTAGAAAATAAATTCATTAAAAGTCTTTGAAAATAAATTGAGGGACCAGAGAAAAGTGTTTGTTCCAATAAAAATATCTTCTGCCCCCCTACCAGGTATTAGTAATGGCTGGACCTATATTTCATTGTATTTCCTCAAGTGTGCCATTCTGTTTTCTAAAATCGTTTAATTATGGATTTAATTATACTTATTCCTCATAGTTATAGAATATAGTTATATCAGTTATATTCCTCATGGGATTTCAAACAATCGATTAAGTAAACCTGTGTTCTCTATTGTTCTGAGAACATTAAGCCCCTCCAATCCGGAACAGCTTCCGACGATACTGAATTCTTTTAAAAATTTATTCAAAATTTTACGCTTGTTTTTTTTTTTTGCAAGGTTAACTGAACTAGGATAATATTTAATAAACCCTTCCCTCGAGTAAGCCCTCCTCTCGAGTAAACCCCCACTCAAAAATTTGCTTTTACAAATAAGCCCCTGGGGTTTATTCACGGATTTACGGTATAGATTTATTTTAAAAACTAGAGTAATATATTTGAATTAAAATAAGAATTAAATTGCACATCAGACTAATATGGTTTTTTATATTTCCGTAGTTGGTTCCGTTCCTGGTTCCGTTCCGTGTTTTGCATTTCATTAGGAGCCCAAAGTTCACTCTTAAATTTTTCAGACTTTTTATTGGTTAATCAAACAATGTTCGGCAGCTGGGTTTGTAAATCAGCCTCGTTAGTATTGAAATTGTCAACGAGGCTGATTTTAAACGTGTCAAATTTTAAAGTGAAGTGCTTCGACTTTCTTTGGAGGAACACTTCTTTTATGAGTGAAAACCAATTTTCAAGATGAAGTCAACGGTACTGCTGCTCTTCGTTTCATCTCTACTTTCACAAGCATTTGCGTATTTCGTAAATATTGATGCTCATGGAGAGGAATGTTTTCATGATCGTGTTTCACCTGGAACAAAAATGGCGCTGATGTTTGAAGTTGCCGACGGAGGATTTTTAGACATTGACGTGAAGGTAGCTAGACGACACGACTGACATAGATTTAAAAAAGCTGAAAATATAATTAGTTAAAAGGATAGGGTTCTTGGAATTTATCGGTTTTATTAGTTAATTAATTAATAAACAATAATATGCATGATTGTCTTTTTGTGATAAAAAAGTAAACAAAAAGTTCTGTGTCTTGTCTTGTACATGGGGGAAGTATGGAGGAAGTTTTTTGGAAGTAACAATATGGAAGAACAATAATAGAAATGAAACAATAAATAACTTTATTGTACACTTCTTCAAGTGCCAGTCAAGTTTTTTGCAGGTTGCTCAGATCAAGCAGAGGACAGGGTGTGCCTGGGGAGGTTCTCTTTGTTTCTTGAGACTAGACTCTTTGCTTCTTGTTTGGAAAAGTGCACAGAATGCGGCAACAGAAGAACAATATAACTTTTTTCCTATTGCCCTTTCAAAGATTGCTCAGAGAGAAAGGCGGGAGAAGATCACACTGCACACTACCCAGGGTGAATCCTTTGTGCTGCCTGTGCCAAATATTAAACAATAGAACAATGGAAATAACAATAGAAGAAGGCTGCTCTGTGTGCCAAAGATCTTATCGAAATTAGCCCCCAGATTCAGTCTGGCACACTACAAAGATTTTATGCATACCCTAGATGTTGTTGAAAACTACCATACTTTCCAGACTAGCCTCGCACAATGCTGTGAACAAGTTTTGACTTTTAATTTTGTCTGTGTATTTTTACGGTAAATGAGAAAATGATCTAAATTAGCATTTGAACATTGTGCAATTTATTGCTTAATTATCAGGCCAGAATGATTATGGGTTGTTTTGGCATGCATGGGTGTAGTCATTTCAGGAAAGGGTTAAATCGTATTTCTAAAATTTATATAATATATATGTATATGTACTATTGTGATTTTAGATTGTTGGCCCAGATCAAAAAGTAATTTATTCTGGAGATCGTGAAAGTAATGGAAAGTATACATTTGCTGCACATATGGATGGAGTTTACACTTACTGCTTCAGTAACAAGATGTCAACAATGACTCCAAAGATTGTCAAATTTGGCATGGATATCGGCGAAGCACCAAAAGAGGCTGGAAAGGATGATGATGGTATTTTATTGATAAATGTTATTGGGGTGTATGGGGGTAAATCAAAGAGTTTAAACCTTTCTAATGTTGTATATTTCAGTACTTATTTAAATACGGTTAATATGTTGTTATTATGAGTAGCCTGGTGTTGATGTCTGGTTTTCAAGCTGTTCTGAATATTTGTTAACCCTTTCCTGACTAAAAGCTT
Organism: Phacellophora camtschatica; assembly: GCA_036873815.1. NCBI lineage: Eukaryota > Metazoa > Cnidaria > Scyphozoa > Semaeostomeae > Ulmaridae > Phacellophora > Phacellophora camtschatica. Next base: position 7,745 of record JAYJMH010055070.1, on the reverse strand, counting down.
TGTTGTATGACTGGCGGTTTTTTGCTTTCAAGATCAACAACATGGCAGTAAAATTGAATTGTATGCTAAGGAGAATACCTTTGTATTTATACACATATTTTAATTTTCTTCAAAATATGTTGGATAAATACTCCCGAAAATAACACTGGAAATTGCTCTTTTGAAAAATTATGTCGACCATTTTGGAGATTGTGATGCCATGTTTGGCTGTATAATGAAAAAATTTCCTTAGAATTGTTGGAGTGGAAATTTTTCCTAGTGAATGCGGAATAACCAAAAGGAGATAAGCGTTTGGAAAATGGCAGTCATTTTTATTTTATTAAAACAAAACCTTAGTTTAATCACACACAATTAAGATAGCAAATTACCGCAAGCTCACAGTGCATGAATGTTTTTATTTTAAAAGTTGTCTGAATTGATGGGATTGGAAGAAACAATGACCTCTTTGCAGAGAAGAAATGGCCACATTTTCATTATGTCTTTCTCTAGGCCTACGCTTAAGTGTTTTTCTGTTTTGATGTTTGCTTTTTGATTTGTTTCTTTGAGTATTTATTGCAATTGGTTGTTTATTAAAATTCTCTTGAAAGAATATACTTATTTGTTTTCATGGTTTACTTAGAAAGTAGGGCTAGTCTCTTCTCTAAACTCTTCAATGTCAACTTCAGTAAACTTGTTTGTCCATTTATTTTGGCCTTATGGACTACAGGGGAAGACAATTTTGCGACTTGTTGAGGCCAGAGACAGGAAAGGGTTAAATTCTTTTTTTTGTTAATTTTACATTTTTCTAATTGTTGTCAAGTCTATGCTTGAGGGTGTTAAATGTCCATCCATGTTTCATTGTGCATATTTTCTATTTTTATATACATCTAAAAATGCTTACTGTTGAAAGCTTATTGAATTTTTTACTTGTTGGTATTTTGTGACAATATTTTTTCTTTTAGCTGAACATGATAAACTCAATGGCATGATTCACCAGTTATCGTCTACACTGATTGGAGTTAAACATGAACAAGAATATATGGAAGTTAGAGACAGAGTCCATAGAGCAAGTATGTGTTGATTTATTCAATTTCTAGAGCATAGATTTGAAAACATGTATTTTTGTTGGTGTTTCATGACATTTGTTACATTAACATCACAAAGTCTTGGACTGAAAAAGTTTGGACACATTTCTGACAAAAAAGTTTTGGAGCACTTTTTGGAGCAGCTGACACAAAGTGTTTCCTTTTTCCTTCAGTTCACTATTAATGTCTGAAAGTTCTTGATGGTAATTTAAAAATTTGCAATTATTTAGATATATATATGTATATATAAAGGAGCAATTTAATTTCCTTTGTTTTATCATATTCTTGTGGTACCTTAGGCCTAAGTAAAGTTAATCTTCTGGTTTGTTGACCCATCTTATTAAGAATTTTCTGTGTGGACACAGTTTTCGTCATTTGATGCATGCAGTCATATGTGCAAGCATTGGCACACACACAAAAAGAAATAAGGAAAATGACTGCACTTTTCTCTTGATGTTAACTGCACATATTATTTTTTATTGCACTTCTGTTTTAACAATTTAGCATTTCCTTAAAAATGAATTAATGATGAATACAGCTATCATTTATTTTGCCACAATAATTTCTGTCAATTTACACATCAACAGAACAACCAACAATGATTAATATCAAATTTGTTGTAACGAATTCCCCAATATTTGTCATAAGGCAATAACCTCCACAGAAAGTTTTTTGAATCTCTCCAATTATATGCCTCTACAGAAAGTTATTTTCAAAACGTGCCTCCTACCTGCTGTGGTTGTCTGGTCGCACATGTTTACAACCCTTAATCAGATTTAAAGTTGGCTTTTTGACAAAAATAACTTTAATTAATTTTCTGTTTTATTCAAGTGCACACAAAGAATTTTTGAAGAAAATTCAAAATATCTAGCATGTTTTAATTACCTAGTTTTCTTGAGTCCCTTTTACTTGTTATAGCAGTTACTTGTCAATGATTTCGTAATTGAACTTGAAATTGTTTGTTTTGTGCTTTATTTCCTTTTGTTCATGGTTTTTGTTTGCATAAATTTCTAACAGGTTGTAAAAAGCTTAATTTTCTTATTGCCATTTTATTTTTTTATTTCAGTAAATGACAGTACAAATAGCAGAGTTGTTTGGTGGGCTTTCTTTGAATGCCTAATTCTCGTAGCAATGACACTTGGACAAGTTTATTATTTGAAGAGATTCTTTGAAGTGAAAAGAGTTGTATAGGATTTTGACTTAATAATGAAATATTAGTTCTGGTATTAGGACTTTAAAAGCAGAATTGTTGCAAATTGAAAGCATTTATAGGGATGTTATGTAAATTATTTCAAAATTCACACTCCCTAAAAGTACAGCCAACCAAGCTAACTTTAACTAGACTGTTTTTAATGTTTCAGAATTTTCAAAATTGGGTTTCAGAAAATACTGGTATTTTGCTCTTTGTTTTGCATCAATTAGCTCCCAAAGCATTTTGGTCTGTTCTTGCAAATAAATTGTTTTTAAATGACAGATTATGTTTGTAGGAGAAACAAGTTACCTTACATGGTATATATTTGAAGGTTTTTGTCTTTGACTGCATTTATTGCACATTTGAAAACAATATTGAGAAGATTTACGTTTGGTTAATCATGTAAAAGATAGCAGTTTGATCTGAGAAGACATGGTTTTTTTTTTCATTTAAAAACATACCAATTCCATTAAAAATATTGAGTACAGTTATTATGTACCTTTGTAACTCAAACTTTCTTATAAATCAAAGTTCTTGTCACAGCAAACAATCTACATATTTCCTGATAACTTTTACAGTTGACATTGCTCTGATTAATTTGAATATTTTGCGAACTTGAAAAATAAATGTTTCTGTTATTGTTTTGATTTACAAGGTTCAACTATGCATGTTCAAGAAAAAACAGGATATCATTGAACATGCATTATCATGGACAATTGCCTTTAAGTCAAAATCGTATTCAACAAATGAGTTATTTTTTCATTTTGCATTTAGTTATCCATAATGTGTTCTGATCAATTGTGAACTACACTATATGTTAGAAGGCACTTATATGTAATTATCAGCTGATGAAATTTATGCTTTTTCTGTTGTCTACTCTATGTTCAATCATTCAATTTTTCTGCTGTTAGCTTTTCTTCTCAATTAAACAGGATTTTCATCAGAAGATGTGTTTTAAAAATACACTAAACACCAACACCACATAAAAGAAACACAATGTAAGAAACTTTAGCCTGAGGATTTTGGAAAAATGAACCGTAAATAAGAAACTGACCTTAGCCTATAACTGAAAAAAACTGTTTCTTTTATATGTACATAAGGGGCATATGAAAATGGAGAATGTTTTAAATAATGACTGGATCCTGCTTAGAGAATTCAATATATATATATATATATACTGTATATATATTAATATTATGTCCCCAAACCAAACTTTATCAATGTACTAAATTACATTTATACACACATAAATTACCATTCCCACTAAATTTTTTGATGTTTTTGAAGTTTACAGAATATCTGCAACCAATTTAGTAATTTTTCAAAGAAGACACTCAAACCCTGTAAATTCATTTGGAACATAGTAGATAAGAAACTGCTTAGCCTAAACTGAAAAATCAAGTTTCTTATACGCAGGTTTTACTGCTTTTAATTTTGTGATTTGTACTGTCCATTTGATTTTGAAAAGTAAATATGCCAACCATCGTAAAAGTGACTAAAATGATTAGCTTGCCTGCATAGAAATAACTTGAGTAGAGGCAGCAAAAGTACCTGCATTCAAGGGTAAGTGCTTTTTCAGATTTTGAAATCATTCTTCAGGCATACAAAATTTATCTTCTTGGAAAAGAGTGAAAAAATGTCTTCTGGTTGGAGTAACAACATTCCCATTTACAATCCATTTTTAGTATTCTTTTGAAATAGAACTAGAAAAAAATGGGAGTGACCTTGAGTTTCATTTACTCACTTTTATATTTAAATAACACACATTTGGAAATTTTTCCTCTGCAGTTTAAAATTGCAAAGATATATACCCCTGCCTGCCTCATAAAATTAAACCATATAACTTGAAATTTTAAGTTGGAGCATGCAGCAAAACAGTAACATGTGAATTAATTCTCTTTTCACAGTACAGGTCAAGTCTTTACACTACTAACAATTACAAAAAATGCTATTAAAATGGCAGTTACTGGTATGAGTCTTTTATTAAGTAATTTTCTGCTTTCATTTTCTCTAATATGCCTTATATAGTCTTCTCTGGCTTTTAAATTTCTAATATGCCTGTGAAAGGCTGTGCCATAATGTGCTTTTGTCCACTCATCAATTGAATCTCTGTATTTTAAGTTTCCCTTCCTATGTCTCCTCAATATCTCATCTTTAAAAACTTGGTGACTGACTGCGGATGGTCGAGCAAATGTTTTGTCATATAGCTTTCTCTTTTTTGCGTCAGAAAGTGTCTGGTAAGCCTCTGATATTGCCGTAAATTTATCTTGTGATTCAACATTGCCTTTGTTTTTATCTGGGTGGTAGATAAGACATAATTTGTAATATGCTGTCTTAATTTGCGACGAAGTTGCCTTTGGTGATATACGTAGAGTACTATAGTAATCTGAGCTGTTTTTAGTGAATTCCAATGCTGATCGATGTCTTATTAAATTGAAAAATAAACCATGCCTCTTGAGAAAACAGTATGATGTTTCAAATCTTGGACTCAGCATAAATATCATATTGATAAAAAATAACTTCAAGATCAAAACGACTTCTTGCTCATTTATTTGCCAAGCAGAAAAATGTTCCAAGAATGATTGCCCATCATCTGAAGAATTTATCCATCAGAATAAAGCCAGGTTTCAACTCATAGTCATTTTCCATTTGTTCTTTTTGTTATTTTGAAATTTAATTTGGAGACTCAATTTAATTTGCCTCCATCTGATGCAAAAATAATTTGGCGGGAACAAAATGGCTGAACAGATGGAAGTTGACGAAGGGCAAGAAACCACGATCAAATCAAAGGCACACGAACAACCTAAGAAGTCCTATGAACTTCCATGGTAATAGACTATTTTTATATTTAATGGTGTGTTGTAAAATCAACATTTTGTATACCAAAAACGTCATTATGTTTATTTCTCTGACCCCGCGGCAAGGTCACACAGCAGAGTAAAGAAGGGACCAATCCAATATAATTTTGATTGTATGACTATGTACGTATGTACGTTATTTTTGAAAATGTCACATCCAAAATCCCCCTCCCTAAGACGTCAAAATGAATGACGATACTTTTGGTAACAAATGAATGCTGAGCCAATGGAGTGGAGGTTGAAGAAGGCGGGTGTGCACGCACACGGCACACAATTATACAATACAATGGCTTCCTCAGGTGCACAAGTTGATGCACAACCAACTCTTATTTTCGGTTCAGGTGCACACAAAATATTCCTTTATTTTACTTGAATTGAAAGAGTAATAATTTTTGCTGTGGAAAAGAAACAAATAAAAAGCAAAAATCTCTTCAGAATTATCACAGTTAGACCCCCTGATCTCCATTTACGGGATGTGATTCAGTTACTTCTTAATGTAGAGGCGGGGCAAAACTAAGAATTTTTGTTTGGGGGGTGTACACCTTTCTGAATTTTGAAACAGTTATTTACAACATAGGTTCAAAGAAATGTCAAACATATATGCTTTTTTGTGGGCAAAGAAAAGAATTACTTTTAAATTTGGGCTTTAAAATTTGGCTCTTGTTCAAACATCAAACAGTGGTGATGAAGTGTCTGTGTTTACACCTTCACAATGCAATTGGTTTTCTAATGAGAGTATTCTTGTCCTTCTGTGATTTGTAATGGCAGCAAGGTAAATTAAGTTGTGATGTTTCTAAAAATTACAAAATTCATTTTATGTTATCTGCGGAGAAAAGCTGTTCATAATATCTGTTAACTGTACCAAGAACCCTCTTTCCCCCTGTAAACTGTGAGGAACCCAGAAATTTATAGCCTGCATGCAGACTTTACTTTATCCACTGCGGAGGAGGGGGAAAAGGTCTCCTCCCCAATGATAAAGTAAAGTCTGCATGCAGGCTAAGAAATTTAAAGCAAATAAAGGGCATGGTCATGTCATGGCCAAAATATAGGATGTGACCCCAATAAAAAAAATATTGGGGCTTAGCCCCCAGACTTCCTTACACAGGATGTTTTTGAAAATTGCTGCATGCACACAAATTTTAAATTATTTCTCTATGGTTTTAAATGCTGAAAATACAAGAAAATAAGATCTGCAAGCAGGTACAACACCAAATTATTTTTATTGCTGCACACACACACACAAGATCTCATTGAGAACTGGGTCTGATGAAAAGGAGTTGCTTATATGTTGTGCAAGGAAGGTGCATGCTTTTTCTTTTTAAAATTGTGTGGCTGTAAATATTTTATTGAGTGTTGCCCGGTTGAGATTTCCATAAAAGGAGTACACACAAAAAGAACAAATTTCAAGGCTTGGCACCATATGCTGTTAAAATTAAAAACATTGAGAATAAAAACACATTAAAATAAGGCTGTAAGGAGCCGTCAACAATTTTCTACCGGGTGCACCAAAAAAAGCGCACATCTTTGACGAGCTACCAAAAATCATGTACTACATGGATTACGATGATTAAAGTTAAAAAAACTAAACTAGTTAAAAAAAATTTTTACGATTTTTTTCTACGCTTGTTCTTCTATTATAAGCGATTTTCAAAAAATGTCGATCTCACAAAATCTTGAAAACATTGAAAAATGTTGATCAAATTTCAAAAGCTTGAGAGCACATGGACAAAGAGAGATTCCCGTAACCATGTCAAAGAATCTTGTGAATCAAAGACTCTTTCAGTTTTCATGTGTTTTCAGTTCTCACGCGTCATTTCTCACAGTTTTAATAAAGGTTTTTTGTTTCCTTTCAGAGCATGAAATTAATGTTTGACCTCAATGATATTAATGTTTTTGAATGTTTTTGAGCTTCAATGAGATCAACCTTTTTTTTTTGAAAATCGCGTATAACGGAAGAACAAGCATGGAAAAAAATCGCCAAAAATGTTTTTAACTTGATTAGTGTTTTTGACGTGAATATTAACTTTAATCACTGTAATCCGTTCAGTACACGATTTTTGGTAGCTCGTCAAAGTTGTTTTGGCGCACCCGCTCTATTGTTTTTTAACAGAATTGGTCTGTTAAGCTGTGACTCCATCACCTCTCTTAATCATAATGGACCTTTTTCAAAAACAATAGCATGAAAAAACAATGAGAATGACCCCCTTAACAGACCCTCCTTTACACCTTACCTTGCCTAACATAACAATTCTGCTTAAAAAGCAAAAGCCAATTGTTGATGGCCCCTACATCCTTAGTATCAGTTAGACAGATTAAACTAAAGTGTAAACTCATTGTTGAACAGATGTCTTTTGTAAGATTTCTAGAATTGTGGTAGCCCCGGGGCCCGTAAAAATTAAGCTTTGTTTTTCTATTGTATGTCATCGAGCTGGGCCCCGCAAGGGGCCCGGAAAAATCAAACTTTCTTCTTGTCTATTGCACTTTGCAGTGATATCATTGGCCTCAGTTCATTCCATTTGCAATAAACTTTGTGTTGTGACAACAAACCAAATCTTAGCGTTACATCATATCTAAATTCATGAAAATCCGTAATTTGATGCGTATTTTGACGTCATGCTTTTAGGCAGTGAT
>JAYJMH010055059.1:0-13010 GCA_036873815.1 Phacellophora camtschatica | reverse complement strand
TGAATATTTTAAAAATTGTTTCAAATAAATTTGAGTTCGACTCGCAGCGCTAACCTTGATCAAAGCTGTTACAATTTTTTTGAGACACCCGGTATATATTCCAAAGATGCGAAAAGAAAAACAAAAATCTCGAAGTGAATTCATTATGAGAAGTAGAGAATAACTTACACTTCGTCTGAGCAGTGTTTCGGCTTCTCCATTCTGTAGCCATCTTGTAAAAAACTAACCACCTCGTAAGAATTCATGCCGGGATATGGTGATGCACCAAGAGTAACAATTTCCCAAAAAAGAACTCCAAATGACCACCTGCAACATGAATTCAAAGACATTTGTTCAAAATAAAAAATATTCAATTTAAAGTAGAAGAAAATAATAACTGGTCTCAGTATATTTCGACAATACTTTGCGCCTAGTTTGTGTCGGTTTTGATCTAAATGTAATTATTGAAAACTTGTTACATATACATGTGTGTTACTATTCATAAATATTTGCAATTAATAGTGTGAGAGTTCTCCCAAACATCACATACAATTATGGTGGACTAATAATTATGGTGTCTACGTGGTTGGAAAAAAAAGAACGATCATATATACACAAAATATATCTGAAAAAACTTACACATCACTCTTTGATGTTGATATGCCATCAAGAAGTGACTCAATAGCCATCCATTTGATTGGAAACCTTCCACCCTAGAACCAAACGTAGAAAAATGAAATGTTACGGTTGAACATTCATAACTGTCATAACTTGAACTCGTTTAAATCTATCGTAAACTTAAACATTCTTGCATATCATATCATTCGATAATATCTTTGAGTTAGGAATGAGTTTTAGTTATACGAAGCTAAATCAGTACATCTAAGGTTTTGTCAACTAAAAACGTATTGCAGCAACACAACTAGAATTACAAATATTTAATGGCTTCATTGAATTGAGAATTAACACATGCTTCTATGCTATAACGACAGTTGACAGCCTGTGTATTGCAAATGTTATTTCATTTTCACCAATAACTCGTAAATATTTATCATTATCAATTTTGTTCAAACTTAACCCTAACTCATAAACATTTATCATCATCAATTTTGTTCAAATGTAACCCTTCCTATATACAGTAAAAACCCACATGTGAATAACTGCTTTTTCAACATAGAGTGGACAGTTTCTTATAACAACAATACGAACAACGTAGAATGTGACAAGATCACTAACAAGGAAACACAGTGCAGCTGCTAATTTAACCTTCAATCTGACCAAATCAACATTGCATTAAAATTTCAGGGATGCTCTTCCAATTGCTTTGGGTCAAAATTTGGGTAAAATCCCATTCTTTGGGGTTGCTGGAAAACATTTTCTCAAATTTTTAGATTCAATTTGAACTCATAATAAACTGGATAAATTTGAGGCTAGTCAGATTATTTATATTTTGATATTTAACGATGAAAGAGACAGGCTGAGATAGTTCCTTGAGTTAGTTCCTTACATGCGTGTTTTACTATTTGTTTGTTTGTTTGTGCAAGTGTATTTCTATGCTTTAATCAAAAATCAAAAATGTGCGAAATTACTTGTATCCTGTTCCACCCGTAATTTTGCATATTACGATTACTGCATTGGTCTTGGTGCAGAGCACAAGTCTTGGACAGACAATGAATGGCTACGTTTATGACATTTGATTCGTTTCCTTTCTAAATTGACAACGCTACAACAGCATGCATGAGCGAGGAACTGTGTAGCAAGTCTAATGAATGACCACAAGTAAAAAGTTGCTGCTCTTTCTGGTCAATTTTACATACAGCAGGAAGTATAACGTAAATAAATGTTAGTTTAAGCTGAGTGCTCTTACTGTAATGTAGCGATGACATTTTCTCATTTAATCTTCGGAAATTGTTAATATTTCAATATCAAAAAAGTTTCTCCGATATTCACTCAAAACAAATTCCTAAAAAAAACACACCTGACTTTTCTTCATATATTGTTCTTCTACGTATACATCTCTTGCAAATCCAAAATCGCTTACTTTGCAGAGGAGATTTTCATCAACTAAAATGTTACGTGCAGCCAGGTCACGATGAATTACCTAAAATTACGAAATATCAAATTGATAAAATAAGACGTGCTTTTAAAGAAACTACACTATGTTTATTAAAATTAATAAAATACGGAACGTCGTTTTAAAAGTTCTGTAGATTACAGCCCAATTTAACCCTGCCTGAAACAAAAATTATCTAAACCCAATAGAAAAAGCAAGAATTTTTCAGAAAAGTGGAGGGGCTTCAGCCAACCCATTCAGTATGGCTCCGGGCTCCCTGATTAACCCCCGTAGATATTTCACCACTAAACAACCATATTTCCCATAATGATAAAAAAAATATGCCCCTGTATTAAATCAGTTATTATCAAGTAGTAATCTGTGTTTGTCTGACAATGAATCAAATAAGCTTGTATATATATATATATCTGTTTTCTTCTATGATATTGATGATGGTTTAATTCTGATTACAAAATGAAAGAGTTCCTCCAGCTCCCTCAACAAACCTTAAGGGAGGCAAGATGACTCATTCCTTTAGCTATCTGCCAACCAAACGTGAGCAACATTTTTGACGTCATCTTTTCAACAGATTCATTGTATGTTGTTCTGTAATATTTTTCTTGTACGCCACGACTACTCCGGAGAAAACCTTGCAAATCCCCATGTGTGCAATATTCAACAATTATCATCAATGGTTCTGTTCTCGAACAGCATCCAAGTAGGCCAACGACATTGGGATGATCTGGAAGAAGCTTCAACATATCTAGCTCAGCACACAAATCCCTTTTTGCTGTGTCATTGTCTGATTCTGAAAAATGACAATTCTCAAAATAACACATTGTGTATACACCGCTGTTTGAAGGTTTAGTTGATAATGTCAACTAGAATAACTTCAAGATCGTCAGACTCGAGGAAATAATGGTTTGGTAACAATAAACATGCAAAATATCGAGCTAATAATTAATGATTATTTGAAAAGATATGAAGCAACATTGACCTGATTGTGTAATATTCCAATGTTATGCTGTTAAAACTTTATTGTCCCTATGAAAGGGTATCTTGTAAACACAGCCTTTCAAAATGGAAAATGGAAAATGGAAAGTCAATATTACCTTTAGCAATCTTTACAGCAACTTTGACACTTCCAACTGAGCCTCTTATTCCTCGGGCGTCGCCCCTCATCACCATTCCAAACGCGCCTGTGCCGAGGACAGTGCTTAGTCGCAAACGGTCTCTTGGGAACTCCCAATGGTCTGCTCTCGTCAGCAATGGGATGAATTCAGTTGTATCTGAGGGCATTGCTGATGGTCGTCTGCATTCTGGATGCTGCAAATGATATTTGGAATTCCAAAACATGTTTTACATTTACGAATAATTTCTTTTGACAAACATAAAAATAACAAGCTTGATATATTCCTTGTAACAGCAAATTCAAAGTAAACTTAGTAAAAAGAAAGCCCGCGAAGCACAGCTCAAGGACTTGAATGAAAAGCATTGTACTAAACGTAGAAAAAACTATTTTATAAACCAGTTATAAAACTGTCTAAAAATTGAAAAAACGAAAAGAAACTGAACCAAAAACTGCATAAAAATCATCAGATTAGTAAAAAGCCAAACATTTTTGAGACAAAAACAAAGACTGATAAGCAAAGACCAAAAACTCTTTCAAGCCTACTTCTTCCAGATGTGGACCATATCATTATCAATTACAAAAATAATGCACGTACCCCCAAGGATCCATGCTCCATGCTCACTGGCCTACTTCCAATAATAGAAGCTGTCTGGCTGTTGGTAGGTTCCTTAGCTTTACGAAACCAAAAACAAGCACAGAGAAACAGGACGACCATTGCGAGAAAGACTCCTGCAGATATTCCAATTACAGCAGTAAGTCCAATACCTCCGGTGATCCTATCGTTGCTTTTCCTTACAACCTGATCTGAAAGTAATGTATGGAAAAGATAAATATCAATATATATATATATATATATCTATACATAGTGTAATAAATTCTTTTTTTAAATCACCAAATCATTGGAAGATAGTGTAAATTAGTTTGATACCGTTCTCCATTTATGAAAAAATCGTCCAGTGAACAGGCATTGATGGCGGGCCGTAATTTTCAACCCGAATATATTGGGTGTGCGATTATATTGAAAGATTATGCATATAGTAGGAATGTTCTAAAGATTGAAAAATTTATATATATGTAAATAATATAGAGAAAAATATCTATCTGTATCATTCAATTAAATGAAAATAAATTATAGGTTTACTGAATGCTTTGTACTGAAAACTTGGTAGTCTTTTGCAAGTCTGCTTATTGGGAGAGAGCAGTAGATCTCTTCCCCTTTACGCTCTCTTCACATTGCAAAGGACAGCTGTTGATCTCTTTATTTGCTTTCTCAAACAAATGTTATATCTAATCCCATTTGAATTAGCCGTTCAACTCTTTACCAAAAGAGCAATTCATGGCTCTCCTAAGCGGCCAAGTCTGCTCTTGCCCTTTTCAAACAGTATGTCCTACAAAACAGTAGTTCTTCCATGTCTTGATAATAACATTTTAAATACCGTCTGTTTGCAAAAACTTTAATGTGCTTAAAAATCTTGTAGCTCTTCCAAACGTTCGTATATATACAAAAACCTGTCTTATTTTGCTTAATTAGAGTTAAGATATATTCATAGATAGTGTGCACTTCCAATAAAAATAGGCAACAAATCCATCGCCTCCAGAAAACGTTTAACTCCTTCCAACATATTGCCTACCTTAACAGACAAGGGAAATTCTGTGAAGCAAAATATTCGGTTCTGAATACAAAAATACAATTTTCACCGTAAAGAATAGATTTCACCATTCATCGAGTGCACCCAGAGGTGTGAAATCCATTAATCAAATTCGCAAATTATATTGTTATGTTCGAAACCGCAATCTTTTGTTTAACAAAATTCCCACTCGCTGCCTTATTATTAAAGTATGCAAGTACCATTTTTGACTGGCTGACTGGTTCCAATAACATTGTTTACTTTTTTCACTTCTGTTGTACTTCGGAAATGTTCCTTGCTGTAGCCACTCATGCCAACTTCATTTTTTGCATACATCCTCACGATGAAAATCGTGTTTGCACTGAGTCCCGTGATTAGATATCGATCAACATTTGCAGGACGAATTTCACGCGATATCCAATTCCTATCCGTAACATTTTTGTATTGGACAACGTATGCTAAAATTTTCGAACCACCATCTGAAGGCGCTTTCCAACGAATCCGGGCTTTATCTACAAATGCGATAACCTCGAATATTGTTGGCGGTCCCGGCTTTTCTAAGAAAAAAGAATACCCATTATACATATAATTGGTATATAATAAACTGTAAATTATAGTAAAGAGGTTTGAGGCAACAAAAACCCAACTTCCAAACTGGTGTTACCTTCGGAGTGTGACAGTATAATAGTATCAAAACATCAAAACATTTAGCATCAAAACTCACTGAAACTTTTCTGCAATTGTAGCAGGAAAAATTTTAATACCAAAAGTTATGCTTCTTTGCTTAACATTCAATTATAATCATTTATTTTATCGGTTAATCATCAAAAGGCAATTCTTAGAAAAATTAGAAATATTTATACTTGACTCCAGTAAATGGTTGGACAATTAACATATGATTAACATGTAATTAACATATTAACATAACACTTAACATTAACATGTTAATAGAAGTATAGATATAAATGTTGCAGAAAAGTCTCACCAAATCCTTTGAGATTGACATCTCTAGAAACTGATCCCTGGTCATTTTCTGCAATGCATGAAATGTTTATAGACCAGTCAATCACTTTAAGCGATTTAATGGTAAGATAATTCACTGCTGATTCCGCCGTTTTGTTTATGACTGTCTTTGAAACCGTAAACCTTTCAATGTATGACTGTTCACTCGATAAAATAGGTTCCATTCCGTTTTGAAGTGACAATCGCCAATTTATGCTTGGAATGGGAAAACCAACAGCTTTACACGTCATCTTGTCTGTTGCACCGACATTTATGTGAGCATCTTTTGTCCAGAAAATTACCTTCGGAAGACCTGAGAAAAGACGGTTATGCACGTTGGTCAAACTAAAATGAGATTCGTAACCAAAACAATATGAACAATTCTTGAAATAGAATCAATTCAAAAAAAGTGATCCCAAATATCTTTCCAGATCTCAGTATTTAGTCTTGTTTTTAACTGTATTTCTTTTCAATTTTTTTCAAATATTATGTATTCATATAACATTGTAAATATTGGTAGATACATAATCTATTATTCCTTACATTAGTTTTAACATGGCCTCCTGTAAATCATTCTAAGCATTGAGAAGCTTCCATTTAAAAAGAATTTAAAATTAACAAAAATGAAATAAAATGAATATATCAGTGATTTGCAAATCCTATGTTTTATCCTATGCTTTGGTCCTACGAATTTTTAAAAACAAGAAATACATAAGTTTCAAACACGACAAAGAGTTGCTATCTCCAATGAAAGAATTTTCAGCTCTTCTAATCTGCTATAGCTTGTCTGTTTCGTCGCTTTCTACATGCTGGCACAACAAAATAAAGTTTCCATGCCAAATTGAATTTACCATACATTCTTCAGTTTAGGGACAGGTCATTAAATATCATGAGGGGAGAAGGGGAGAAATTAGATGGTCCTGAAAAATTTGTTATATCAAGCAATTCCCCCCCCCCCCCGGCTCTCGCCATATTTAATAATGGTTACTCCCAAAGACTTCAAAATTTACAAATATTTTTGCAAAATCTTTTCATTTGTGAAATGATGATACTTTACCTTGAAAATAGGTTAGTCATATTTATACTTCTTTGTTCTTATAAAGATAAGAATTATGTTGTTTCGTTGCGTTTTTATTTTGGTTAATAAAGCCAGAAGGGTTTTCTCGCAAGTTGATAAATTGGAAAACTTTTAATCGAAATGGTGAAAATATATAAACGTACCGAGTGTCTCAAAATAAAGTTCACCGGTTTGGTGGCTTGTACCTCAAAACCGGTAGGGCCAAAAACATCAAATTATTTTGAAAGCAACGTCCGAGGGACAAAATTAGAATATGCGATACGAAAAAGGGAGGTGCGACCACCGTTCGGCATCGAAAAATCGAAAATAAAGTAGGCTTGTTTGCTATACATCCAAGTAAAATTTTTTTTTTGTGTTCCACGTTTTTGAAAGTCCAACCACCTGTGGGAATAGGGAGTTTATATTTTGAAAGGATTGACGGAGAAAAGATTCAACTTCCCTCTTGTGAAATGTTGCACGGAATCTTTCCATTAAATGTAAACTCCCTATTCCCACAGGTGGTTGGATTTTCAAAAACGTGGAACACAGAAAACAAAGTTTCTCTCCTACCGGTTTCGAGGTACAAGCCACCAAATGGGTGAACTTTATTTTGAGACACCCGGTATATAACTATTTTCGTGGATTTCACGTAAAGTTTTTAGAAACAGTTATTTTTAAAGAGTTATTTTAAACATAATGAAAAAGAAGCAATAAAACTTACAGGAAAATTCCAACGTTGGTAAATTTTTAGCAGGTATTTCAGTTGATTCGTCACCTGAATCGATTCTTGGTGGCATGGAAACAGTTCGATGCAGTCTCCTAGGAGACAACAATGACGATTGAGATGATGATTTGGTAATTGGAGTCGCGGGCTCAGAGGCACGATGTTCCTTTCTGTAACTATCTTCGCGGAGCCTTGAAGAATCGATCACCAAGGGAGAAGGATGACGTGGGCTTGGAATTCGTTGCAATCCAAATGACGTAATTGAAGAAAGACGTCGAGGGGATAATTCACCTCCACTGAAACTGTAAATATGAAAACAGAACTAATAAAAATAAACAATTTCTCACAATTTATTGAATTAAGGCTATTGAATTGAATTGATGGACGTCAGCACGTGACTGGTGACAACACATATTTGTGACAACAATACAATTTTTTGCAATTTGATTGGTGTGACAAAAAGTTGTTGCGAGTGGCACCTTTTGTTCACCAGTCTAAAAAAAGCCCTGATATAAAAACGATAGCTGCATTGAAAACAACACAACATAAGCAAGTAAACTGTAAACCATAGCCTTTCCCTGTAACTGTAACTGTAAACTAATCCCTTTGAATTTAAATCAAGCATACAAGCAATGCGTTGGCAAAAGAAAATGTTTTGAGTGGGTCAACTTACTCAGTATCAGAATCAGTTCTGCGCATGCTCCCATAAGAACTATCAGAATCTTGCCTTTCAACACGAAATGGAGTATCATCTTTTTGTTCCTGATCATGCTCTTCATCTTTGAAAATCTCTGAACCACTCAAAATTCGAGAAAAACGAGGAGAGCAACTGGAAAAATTTCCTAATTCTGGCAATTCTTCATCATCTTCTTCGTCATCACTTATTTCATGATTGTATCTATCTTCTCGAGCTAATTGCAAAAAATGACATATTGTTATGAAATAAAGAATAACCAAAAAAAGTAGTTGTACGAAAATTCAACTAATATATGAAATAAATATATGTTGCAAAATCTAAATTACCCTCTGAAGAAAATGCAAACAAGACCAGAAAACCACCAAAGTATGCGTTTAAAATTGAAGTAGGTTTTTTGCTTTCATATTCTTCAAGCACCAGACTATTTACCGGGTGTCCCAAAAAAAGGTAACAGTTTTCATAATTTCACTCAAATTATTTGAAACAATTTTTAAAATTGTTCTTGGTAGTCAGCTTAAAAATTGATGTCTAGTTTGTTAATATTTGTGCATCAAGAGTCGAGATATTAATTTTGAAAGTTCAAATTTGCCTCCAACCCCAAACAAGAGTTCCAGATTTTGGTCTAAACTGCATCTTCGGATCTCCCATATCATAGCTTTTTACGGAATGAATTTAATGGTGCTTGAAAAAACACTCGGACAGAAATCCAAAAACTGAAAATTAAACACTTATTTATGGATGCAGCCACTATGAAGTATTTTCTATTTGTTAAGCATTTTCACGGAAAATCTACCAAAATGAAACAACAATTTTAGTTTTCAAATCATTTAGTCATGGGCACCTGATTTTCAAGATTCTTTTTAGAATCATTATTCAGAAGTGTTTTCAAAAACAAAGTATGTTGTTTGGAACACCGCCGTTGTTCAAAAAATCTTACAATACGGCACTATAAGAGCGTAGGCCAAATCAAAACCTCTGGTTTTGGGTGGGAGACAATTTGAACTTAAAATGTTACTGAATTCTCAAACAACCAAAATCAGTTAGCTATCAAGGATAATTTAAAAAATAAATTTTGATGAATTTGAGCGATTTTCTCAGCACAAGCCTTGATCAAACTTGTTACCATTTTCTGGGACACCCGGTAGTCATTTCAATAACATTCCAAATATATATATATATATATATATATGAATAAACTTTTGTAAAGGATTGGAGGCAAAAATAGGACTTTATGTTGAGCACATTTAGGCCTTTAAAACTTTTGATCTCTTCAGAGTGTGATTAAATTTAGTACCATAATTTTAGTACCATAATTTACCAAATATATATGTATATATTTATAAATAAATAAAATATCATACCATTCAATTCACCATTGGAAGGTAAACACAGACAAAACTTTACATTAATTAAAAACCTTGCAAAATAAAACTTAAATAGGATTTTCCTGTTGAAAAAAGTAAATCCCGGTGTGAAAGGGATAACAGGATAACATGAAGATATTTATTAGCATTTATTAAACAAAAAATGAAGTCAGGGTGCTATTTTCAATAAACATACAGTAAAAACAGGCATATAAGAACCTATATTTTGGAATTCAACCCGGTAAGGTTCTTAAATGAAAATCATATTTTAGCTTAATAGTTCAGAGGGTGGTGAACAAAAAACAATCCATTTTACTTGGTAACTACCTGTCTATAATGTTCTCAATATCTATAGTACTTTAAATACAGATTTTCATTTTCAGTAAATTGGATGCAGGTATTTCAGCATGTAGTTTCTTAAAAGTTGAAGGTTCTTATATGCGGATGCACTTAACTCTTGTAAACAGGTTTGTTATTAATGCAACAATATTTACGATGATATTACAACAATATTAAAATGTACGAAAATGTAACCATGCATCCAATTTCATTGAAAAAAAAGTTAATAAATTTAATAACTTAAAACACTTACAATCAAAATAACTTGTATCTTCTTCATCATCAAGTTGTGGAATAAATTCAGCTTTCTGCCTTAAAAGTGAGTTCCAGTTGACATGATTGAAAAAAATATGCTCTTTAACGCGATGTGTGCCTAAAAACATGATGTTTTGAACATTTTATTGAACTATATATATAAAACATTAGTTATTCAGCTATCATATTCATTTATATCATCTCTTTATTAGTAAATAATATATATTTAACTGTTTAAGGCTACGATAGCAAATGTAATTAACCCAACCAAAATTTGTCTTGGATTCAAAAGTTAAACTTCATTTATAGATTTAATAAATTTGGCTGCCTTGTCAAGAGAGCATAAACTTGAGTCGAATTAGACTCCAACTTGATTCGTGGCTTCAAACAACAGATGCTTCAAACAATAGATTTAACATACCCTACTACCCCTCCCCCTCCCCCTCCCCCCCTTAAAGGCTCATGCGCTTATAGGCGGAAATTCACGATTTTTGGATTTCTGAAAGTAGGAAAAGGCCGTTCAGATATAGGCGCATGCGCATGCACCTATTCTTTGACTATTCTTTTTCACATTATGTTGCATGAATATTGGCTCATAGAATATAAGCAACTTTTAAGCAAAATGAAATCAAATATAAAAATGGCTTGGGTGTACCAAATCAGTCTAAACCTAAAGGACAATTCACAGAAATTAACAATGCAAAAAAAATGTCGAGAAAGCATGTGAACGATTGTCAAGGAATGAATAGCCGCCATTTTGTGATTGATTTTTAGTTTCTTATTTCTTCCTGTCAAAAGCTGTATTTAGTGGAAAACGGTCCACTTATAGCGCAGTGCGCCTCTAAATGAGGTGCGCCTTAAAACGGGGTGATAGGGTATGGATTTATCATGGATTTTATTGATATTACTAAATTTGATTTGATTTTAAGTGTGATGTGTGAATTAGGGAATAATTATTTTTAAAAGTAAATAGTATCAGCTTTCATTGATACCTCCAGCTCCTATTCTTGCTTTCGGATCTTTGAAAAGTAAACATTTAATCAGATTTTCTGCATCCTCATCCAATGCATCTTCGTCAGAAGGAAAATCTACGTCAGCTATAAGCAAAACAAATAGTTTTAATTTCATTTGTGATACATCGAGGATGACCAAAACCTCAGTTTTGAAATCATATGGTAGTTTTTAAAAATTAAAAAATTTATAAAAACACAATATAATATGAGTCATCGTAGACAACAACAATCTAACAATTTATCTATCAACATTAGATAAAGTAATGATTGCCTAGTAGGGAGCTTACGATTTGACTACGAATGCGACTACGACGGTGGTTTGGTGCCAAAAATGGGCATCTGCTCATATGCAGAGGGAATCCTCTCATTTTTCTCGTTTTTTTCATGAATTTTGCAACGCGTACTCTGCCATTTTTGAGTACTGATGACTATGAAACTAAGAATTCCAGAATTCACTCGAATATAGCAGCGACAAAGCAACAAAAACGTTTTCTTATTTAAGGTTGATTAAAACTTTTATTCTTTATTCATTAAAGATTTCTTAATTTCTTTGGCTTTGTAGTCCCTTTCATCAGATTTTCTTTGATTGTTTGTTTGAATCGTAACCTCCCTAATGATAAACACTGTAAAATGTAATTTTGTCACGAGGAAATCAGGTAAATCTAGGCAATCCCAACCTCGTGCCAAGGCAACATTGTGCCTGGGGATATTTCTAAAGAAAATGCAAGGCTTACTACAATCATCGCAGTTATGCAAGGCAAAAACTACCACTCATAAATATTAAAGAAAGTTTCTGGACTCACAATTGTAATTCGAACTTCGAACAATGGCAAATCCGAATTTCGATAATAAAACTTCTAATGAATCCCAAAAGATTCGAAGAAAACAACAAAGCAGAACTCGAATAGGCCTTATGGAAACGAATTACGAAAGTGGGATTCGAATGACGAAAATTTAATTCTGTCGATGTTGCATAAATGATGACGAAATTAATAAAAAATGGCCAAAAATGTTGAGGTACTTACCAGGGGTATTTCTGGTCATTGAAATAGCCCTGGGAACGAGGTCAAGGCAATCCTATCAACTGGAGTGACGTCAAATCTTTCAAGAATGCAGGGAAAAAAGGGACTCAGATAATCTAATTTTATCTTTTGAGTTAAGTCCAACATTTAGAAATCAAAACCAAAATTATCCCACAAAAAAAGTTGAAAACTAGAAATAAAATATAGCCTGCCAAAATAAATTAAAGTAAGCAAATCAAAGAAGAAATCTCCTACCGTAAACAGCCATGTCAAAAACCTCTTGTGGTACGTTGCCATAAAATGGAGTTGCACCAACCAAAAATTCATAAAGAATTATTCCCATAGACCACCAGTCAACAGGTTTTCCTGAAAAAAGAAACATAAAATATACACACCTATATATATATAAATATGTTAAAGCTTTGATTGTATTAAAACATACCGGACGAAAAAACGGAAACCAGACGAAAAAACGGAAACGACGAAAAATGGAAACCAGAACTCGATTGACTGATTTACACGATTGATTTACACGATTAGATCTTCCATGATAAATCACCTTTTGGAATAGGCCTGTCTAATAGAATATCTAAGAGCGTATCAAGCCAAAAATACTGCTTCAGATATTCAAAAACAGTGAAAGAATTTCTAAAAGGTGCATATCTATCAAGGGGCCCTCCCATATTTTTGCGTGATGCGTTATTGACCACATTTTCGTGCGTGAAATCGTGAAACAACCATTTTT
>JAYJMH010055048.1:0-13014 GCA_036873815.1 Phacellophora camtschatica | reverse complement strand
CCATTCCATTCCATTCCATTCCATTCCATTCCATTCCATTCCATTCCATTCCATTCCATTCCATTCCATTCCATTCTAAAATCGAGTTGTTGACCGATTGAAGTTAATTTAACATTGTTTTGTAGCGTAAATATTAACTTGGATATTTTATATTTTTTCAGATTTTTCCGGACTTTAAAATATGTCAAAATTAGGACTTTTATAAATGAAGCCATTTTGAAATGTACAAGAACATCAAGAAAATGTAATAACAAGGAAGCCATCTTGGTTTTGAATAATTGAACTTATGACAAATATGGAAGTTTTTTCATGGCTTAGGAGCATAAATGTTATTTCTTCTGACAACTGAGACGTATCTGCATGTATTGGGAATAATTCCCAAGGGGCATTACTATTCCCAATAGTATTTTCATTGTTTCATGGTTAAAATCCCTGTTTTGGTAAATCTGCATATTTGACCTATTTTAAATGTCAGAAAAATCCTAAAAAACATTAAATATCTAAGTTAATATTTCATTTATGAGAAAAAGTTTAAATCATTTCAATCCGCCAATCCTTTGATTTTATATCAGCAGTTAAAGAGGGAAACTCTTTTTTGGTAACCCGGTAAAATAACACTATTAAAATAATAAAATAATAATAATATTAAAATAATATATACTATTGAATTATAATGCTACAGTAAAATGTCAAAAATTTGATTACTATATATAATATATTACCATCATTTATTCAGTTAGGAAATTATGCTTCAGTTCTCTCCTTAAATGCTGGAAGAGAGCTGTTGCTTGCTCTCCTAGAATAACAAATTGCTCTCCTCAAAGTCTGATTTTTCATTGTTTTCAGTTAATTCATGCAGGAATAGCTCCCCTAAGCAATATCCAGGATAGCTGCTCTTAAAATTCATGCTCATTCTATTAAAAAAATCTTATGGTCAGGCCTGATGCTCGTGTTTCAATTTCTGATTGTTCCATATGCGATTGCGAGACACTTCAACTCAGAGAAAGTATGATCTGATCCCTTCTACCTGTTTCAATAAATTACGCAATTTTCATTCGTACGTAGTGATGGTAAGCATAGTATCTCCATTCCATATCCAGTATATACTATCTTACTATATATATACTATATACAGTATATACTATCTTTATAGCCTCAATCAATCAATTAAACATGTTTTCTTTACAGCCAATCAATCAAACGTTTCGCAGTTGAAATTATCCCTTGCGTGGAATCGTATTGATGTTGCAAAAAGTGAAATTTTTGTGGAGGATCATCACATTAGAGTAAATACTTTATTCGTTAATTTTGGTCCTTTTTAATATTAATTTAATATCAGACGGAAAAATTTTACCGAAAATGTAAGCAGCATTTTTGTGTGCTTTGATCGGAACGCATTATTCGTATAGCATCAGCTAACGTGCATCAACTAGTTTTGTTAGCAATAAACATTTGACACAAAGAGTATGGCATTTTTTTCAAAAATATATAAAAAAATTTTTGTGTCAGACGGCATCAATAACAAATCTGATAAATATAGCAAAATCTGATAAAATATCGAAGAATGTGAACAAGACTCATTGTAAATCTGAAAGTGCTTTGATTATGATGAAACCCTCATCATTTCTAAATAAGCATGCATCTTGTGTGTAGCCCACAAAGATAAGAGTTGTCCTACTTTGAACATGCTCTTTATTGCATCAGAGGTGAATATTTTTTTAAATTCGGTAGGAAATGACGTGGGAAAAAGATTTAAGATATTTGGTATTTGTTACATGTGTTTTGAGTCTTGTGGAGAAATTCACTTTTTAACAAGTGGCATGATGGGAAAACAATTCAAAGTCTGAAAAGAATATTGATCCCTGTGTTGCAAATGCAAATCATTGAACCGGGAAGACTAAAAAATCTTTAAATTTAATTTCTTTTATTTTCTTTTAACTTTGATTTTTTTACCAAGCTTAAAAGCTTTATTTCATAGTTAGATTTTTCATAATTTCTCTTTACTTTAGCAGTGCTGTAATTTGTGATGTTAAACCAGTTTGAGATTTTTGTTTTTAAACCAATTTATTTTCATTTAAAAAATGTTTATCGGCGGCAAGCGTTTTATTGATTTAAAGGCTTTCATTGTGATATTCTTTTGATCTTTCATTTTTACTAGGAATAGCTTTTATTTTCATGAATATTTTAATTTATTTACTTTCAGATGAGAGACCTGGATGAGCAAATGTTCACGGCACTCGTTGACGATAAAGTGGATTTTGTTTCTCTTTTCTTAGATGAAGGAATGAAAATAAACAAATTTCTTACTATTGATCAGCTTTGCTCTCTTTATGTTGGGGTGAGCTCATCTTAATAAATTTGTTTGAAGTTCTTGTTCGCAACTTGATTTTTGAGTTAATTTTCAACTGCTTTTTTTAAATACAGCTTGGAAGTCCCAAAGCTCATGGTTTAACACTGCCGTCGGAACCGGGGACTGGGGAGCCCAAATAATTGTAAAAATTTAAAATATTTAAAAATAATTGGGCAATATTTAAAAAGGCTTCGTTTTCTATTGTCTGAGAACAATGCTTGTCAATCTGGAACGGCTTTAGCCTCCTCCGATATGGTCTGTGACGCGGGTCAGAGCAGCTTCCGACGGCACTGGCTTTATTTTAATTTTGATGATGAAGGGAAAAAAATACTTTCAAATCTTTTTTGTGTTTTATTGTTATGCATTATTTTTAAACATATTTTATACTTTACTTTTTAGCTACGTGCCGATGATTCTGTGAAGAAATTGATTCAAGTAAATCATCTTTGATTTTGTAGATTTTTAATGAATGTTACAATAAATTTTAATGTTGGTACCGTTATTTTATATTATTTAAAAAATATTATTACATTATTGTTATAATATTATAATAATAATATAATAATAATAATAATATTATAATATGTATTATTGATATTTATTGAAATCATAGCACCATTAATATCATTTTATTTCGTTACAGCTTAATTGCCTAATACCTAACCTAGCCTTTGTTATTATATCTACTGAATAAGGTGGTTAATAGTTTTTCATAAGTTGGTATTGGCAGTTGGCGGCTCCTGAGGCAAAGGTCGCATTACGCAAAACGAGATAATGTATTTTATAATGATATGGAAAGGGGCGCTGCGAGAACTGGGAACTGAACGAACAATCGGACGGGACTGAGACTTTAAAAAGTCAAGCTTGCTCCAAGCGTATTTATTTGTTAATCCTGGAAAATGAGATAAGGGAACTGAATTATAAGAAGTTATCAGATCTACGATGACGGTACTTCATGTGTGCAAAACAAGATGATGGTAATTTATGACCTTTTCAGGAAACCATTGAGAAAAAAAAAGATAAAAAGGAATTGAACATGAAGATTGTTGGAAAAGTTGTTGAAGAGTTAATGGGGGATAAATTTAAATCAGAATACAGCAACACAGATTATGCGAATGAAAGCAAAACTGTTGGTGGAGAACAAGGTATTATGGTCATTTCTTCGTACTTTAACGTTTTCATCCCGGGAAAAGCCACATAGCCCATTGCTAAACAATGAAAAACATCACATTTTTAGGGGGTGATTGCAGACAAAGGTTAATTTTTTTAATAATCTGTTTTTGCTTGAATTTGTTTTCAAAAATCTACGCAATGATTACTGAGTTATACTCAATGAAACCAAAAATAAAGGATATCTGCCGTTGCAATCTGCTGAAAATATTACATTATGGCTTTGAGAAAGCCATCAAAGTTGGATTTCCTTTGGTGTATATCAGGAATTACTTTGTAGATCTTGGAAAACAAGGTGTTAAGCTTTAATTTGAATTAAATTTCATTATTGAAATTTCATAATGCCTATCTCATTAATGTCAAGTAAAATCAAAATTACCAAAATAAGGCCCCTCTACTGCAGCTTTGCAAATATTAGAAAGTTTTGTCAGCCACCCGTTAGTAATAACAATAATTTATTTCATCGAAATCTGCCGTCACTGGCTTTTCTTTTGCTAATAATTATCTATTGTTGTTATTTTGTTTCAAGAAAAAATTATTGTTTGTTTATGTTATGAAACATATTTCAAATAATGCAATACAATGAAATTCATTAAGCTAAAAATAAATTAATTGTTATATGGCAAGATTTTGAAACACATCGACTGAAATTTAAAAAACATTTTGAATGTGAATTCAACTAATTATATATTTTTTTAGTATTTTTGGAGCAAAAATCGAAACCAGCTCCAAATCCTTGGCTGGATTTATTTATTTGGGCTATCCTTGCAAATCGTCAAGAAATGGCGCAGCTTTTGTGGCTTAGAGGTAAAGACAATATTGCAATGGCTTTAATGGCTTCAAAATTGCTAAAAGGTCTCGTTGAAAAAGTTCTTTCAGAAAGAGAAATGGCCGATATTGGAGAGCGACTACTTACGTATGCAAGGTAAAATAACTCTTTCTTGTGTTCTATAAACCTTTCTTTACCATTTTTATAAAGCTTGATATTTAAATAAGTCGTGGATAAATTTAACATCTTCAATTTTTTTTATATCTTTGTAGTTTCTTTCTCATGTAATGAATACTGTTGGGATCTTAAATTTTGGCGGGATTTTCACAGTTTGAAATCTGTTAAAATTTGACGTTTTGTTTTTCTAAATTTTCGGAAATTTAAGCAAATGTTGACGCGAGCTTCTATTCTATACTTACAATAAAGCTTAATATTTTAGTGAATGGGAAACAGCTGCAATCGGAGTTCTTGATGAATGTCGCAAGGAAGATGAAGAGCTAGCTCAAAGAATAATCATGAAAGAGTTGGATCACTTTGGTTACCTGACCAGTGTCGATATTGCTGTTTCTGCTGAAGACCAGGACTTTCTTGCGCATCCAACTTGTCAGGCTTTGATGACCAAACTATGGATGGGAGCGATGGATATTGGCACATCTACTTTTATGGTAAATGTCTTTATAATCATTCTCTTTCTTCTAGGCTCTTGCCCAAGATTACACTCTTGTCAGATATCCTTGCATTTGTTTCAATAAGGCTGTGATACATGCATTTTAGGCCCATATATACCCTCCTTAGTAAGCGAGTGAGTGGTTGTATTTAGCGTGCCTAGCCTGCAAAATTCTCGAGATGACTTATTTCCAACAGAGAACACGGTTATACATAACCATCCACAAACCCCAGCAAGCTAGTACTCATTTTATCGGCCTCCGAAGGACTTTTTTATCGAATTTTATCGGCTGGGACTCGAACCCCGGTCGCTCAAGCATAAAGCAGGAGTGCTAACCACTGCGCCATGCTCCCGGGTCATGTCGACAAATTGTTTCCAACTCCTTTTTATATCCACCCATTCTATTAGGGACTCTAGAGTACTAATTTTTTAAATGAAGTGTGTCCATGCTTCTTGCAGGTTGCAACTTGTTTCTTTGCTTTCCCCATCATTCCACTTGTAATCGTTTTTCATGGAGACGACATAGACGAACAATGTGAATGCACGCACACAAACGTAGATGAAGTTGGCATTACCAATCCAAGGGATGAGTTCATAAATGAAGCGGGCGAGCAGAGGAATACTGGATCAACGTCGACCGTTAAAGACCATGAATGTAGAGATGCATATGAGATGAGCGAACACGGCGCTATACACCGTATGTGTTTATCTTTTCACCACTTTGGCACTTCTAGACAACTAGCTTGCAGGCAGAAGGTGGAAAGACCGTCTGTACTCAGGCTATAAACAACTAGTTTGACGAAAATATAAAACTCTACTTCTTTTAATTATATTTTTCACTTTGATCCAATTTTGATTTTATTGAGAAATGAAAAAATCTTTTTGTATTTTTGAGGTTGAGGATTTTTATTATAAGAAATGTAATATTTCCCCATTTTTCTGCAGAAATAGTCAACATTGACGATACTACTGAAGCCGTAGAAGCCACACTTGGACACGCAAGACTAAGATACTGGGAAAAAATTGTTCGATTTTACCAAACACCATTCGTCAAATTCTTTTCCAACGTCGTAAGTGGAATCGCTCCATAATTTTGATTTTCTATGATGGTCTTTTACACAAACCCAAGACTGGCTACACAGTCCCTCTATTTTCGCTGTTGTTGTTGTTGTTGTTGTTGCTGTTGTTGTTGATAGCCAGCTTCAACGAGGGACTGGTTTCATAACTGTTTCAAATATCGGACAAGGATCTGAGATCTCGGCGTCCCGATCACAGTCGAGCATTTCAGAAAATAACAATGCTCATTGTTTTATCTGCCAATGAAATCTATTTGAATTAAATTGTTTTTGTTTTTGGCGAAAGTGAGATTGGTCTGGTTTTTTTAAATTTTTACTCTGGCTTCTGCTTGCGCATTATTTGAAAAATGGCTGATTCCGTTTTCGGAGCTCTTGAGAAGAGCTTTTCAAGCCGCCGTTTACCGTAAAGTTCTCCAAGATGTACTTGTATGTGCTCCTACAACAAGGTATGGCAAGACGGATTGCTTTGCTCGTGCCTTGTTTTTCTGTCCGAAGGACTGAACCAGATTTTAGGGAGTTTTAGCAAGAAAACGCGAGATTTGAAACGAACCGCAGAACTGTATTGTCTTCACTTCAGTATTAAATTTCAATAGATTTGATTTACATTTGAAAAGGTTCAAGCCCAAGGGACCTAAACACAACGCTGGGGACGTTTTGGTTGTGCAAACCACAACCTAAAGTGTTACATTTTGAAATACATTTATGGATTGAAACAACAACATCGTCAATAATTGGGACAGAGTTTCTTCAAAATAATTATCAATTTAAATTTTACCCTTTGCATGATATGCATGAACGTAACTGTTTGTTACTAACGATTGGTGATGGGGGTCTTTTCTAAATAAACAAACGTGACTAAATATTAAGCATATATAATAAGTAGATATTAAGCAAAATTAAATTTTCTTTTCAATCAAATTAAATTTATAAAACAACAAATCAACAGCAACAAAGTTTTATTCTTGTCTATGTTATATTCCGATGATGCGACTTTTAAGAATTTTTGAAAATGAGGCTAAAGTATTTATCCGGTTTCAACAGCTGTTTGGAAACCAGTCTCTGTATATAGCGACATATCAGTTCAGGGAGCAATACAGAGACTGTGTAGCCAGTATACACAAACCCACCTTTTTGAGCTAATTCTGACAATATGGATATTTAATGAAATTTTGAGATATTGCATTTTCGATTCTTTAATTGGATTTTGCAAGCAAAGTTTTGCCTGAGCACCAAGTCCAGCTTTTTTTCTAATTTGTAGCAATACAAAGCTTTTGATGATACTTAATTATATTAAATTGAAAAAATAATTGACTTATGTATATACAAATGAATATGCCTATTTTTTCTTTGCGAGCGAACCGAAAAACCTGAATGAAGACCTGATGAAGAGCAAAGCTCGAAACGTCGCAAGGATAATTTATTATATTTATTTGTGCATAAGTCGAATTAAAAAATATATATATAAGTATTATTGATCAATATCAACGTACTACCCGCAACAATAATCTATTATTTTTATTTGTTTACTATTTTGCTTTTAAGTTTATAATAGTTTTTTATAATAGTAATTTTGTTAGGAAAAGTTTTTTCCTGATGTCGTTTATTACGGCCAAAGCTCTCTATATACACATTTCAAATCTTTACATCTCCATAATTTTAACAATGCAGATAGAAATTATATACACATTTCTAATCATTACATCTCCAGAATTTTAACAATGCAGGTGGAAATTATATACACATTTCTAATCTTTACATCATCATAATTTTAAAAATGCAGGTAGAAATTATATACACATTTCTAATCTTTACATCACAATAATTTTAACAATGCAGGTAGAAATTATGTACACATTTCTAATCTTTACATCACTATAATTTCAAAAATGCAGGTAGAAATTATATACACATTTCTAATCTTTACATCATCATAATTTTAAAAATGCAGGTAGAAATTAGTAATGCAAAAATTCTTTCTCAGACTAAACTTTCAAGAATCAAAAAATTCAATTTCTTAATATTTTCATAAAAGCAGCCTTACAGCTCGAAAATGTTGTCTGGCAATCACGTTTGTCTAATAATGAACACATATAAATTATGTTTTTGACAAAGTTTTTATTGTCTTTATTGCATCAATTTGTTTTTCAGATTTCGTACGTCATTTTTCTTGGCTTGTTCAGTTTCACCATATTGTCAAAATTTAAGATAGAACCTCACATCAGTGAATATATTCTACAAGTCTGGGTGATGAGTCTGATATTTGAAGAATTTCGTCAAGTAAGCTTTTATTTGTAATGAAAATTTTAACTTTTAACTTTTAAAATAGTTTTCAGGCTCAGACAACTTAAAGTGTAGGAACATTTTTTGCGTTTACTTAAGATATTTCATTGTTTTCATATCAGTGATGTTTGATGTATGATTTTTGGTGTGTGATGTTTGATGTTTGATGCGTGATGTTTGATGTGTGATGTTTGATGTTTGATATTTGATGTTTGATGTATGATGTATGATGTATGATGTATGATGTATGATGTATGATGTATGATGTATGATGTATGATGTATGATGTATGATGTGTGATGTTTGATGCTGGATGCTTGATGTGTGATGTGTTATGTGTTATGTGTTATGTGTTATTGTTTTTCATTCATTTATTTATTCATGGTATTCTTTCCTCAAGATTGTAACTCAAGAACCGAAGCGTTTTCTCAGGAAACTGGAGTGGTATTTTTCAAGTTCGTGGAACATTGCGGATTTCTGTTCACTATCAGCATTTGTGCTTGCAACTGCATTACGATACTATGCTTGGAAATCAAATGATAAAAGATACCTTGATGCTGCCCGGATTTTACTTTCGTCAGACATAATAATTTTCATTGTAAGGCTGTTGCAAATTTTCTCAGTCAACAAGAATCTTGGTCCAAAGCTTGTCATGATCAGAAGGATGGTAGGTTTGACAACAAATACACACGTTTTTGTTTGATCAGTGTTGGGGAATGAAGATAGACCATCAAACTCTTTTCATTTATGTTGATTTCCTTGTTTATATAGAAAGTTCAAACATGCTTAAACATGGAGCTGCTTCTTTTCTTACCACAAAGGAAAGGGCAGAACTGTTTTTTCCTTATGAATTTAAAAATAACTTCTCGTTTCAGCTTTGAAGTTTCTCGTTTCTGCCCCCATGCTTATTTAAACAACTGCAAGAAATTAATTAAACTATATATGACGAGATACGTAAAAGTTGTTGCGAATAAAAGGATGATGCCTTGCATCTTGGAATTAGTGAAAAACGAGAGACTTTTGCAGATTTATTCCTTTGATGAAAATTATTTGATCTTTTCATTTTTTGTTTGAAAATTTTTAACGTATTATATTTCCTCTATTATGAACAGTTAGGAATAGAAATTAAATTGCTTTTCTCAATCCTGTAGACGTAAACGTTCCTTGTTTTTTACCCATATCCAGTATAATATCCTTTTTTAGTTACACGACTTGAAGTATTTTATTTTCATCCTGGCAATCTTCATCGTTGGTTACGGAATTGCTTTCCAAGCTGTTCGTTTCCCAGAGACGCCTATCGCAAAAGCTGTTGGTGGAGTTCTAAACCAACCATATTGGCAAATGTATGGTGAACTGTTCATTGACAATGTTTTAGGTATGAAATTTGAATTAACCTTTATATACAATTCACACCAGGATTTATTTTTTATGAAAAAGTTAATCTTATGCAAGTTTTTACAAGGTAGTACGGAGGACACCGTAGAGCAGATGATTAAAGCGCCAGCTCTCCAACCCGGAGGTACCGAGTTTGAATTCCGGTTGTATACTACCCTTTTTAGACTCAAATTGCTGACACTAGACTCAGGTGGTAAGAATGAATATAACAGTTATACAACATATTCGAAAAAAACCCAGGAGGCGGTGTCATTTCCGGATCCACGACTGCCCCCCGAAGAGTGATGTTAATCCTTGGTAGGGATAGACCGCTTACAAATGTGGAACATCTCATTTAAAAAAACCCAATGACAGTTAACTGTTGGCCCTTGCGAGGGACATGAATAAATTGTTTGTTGATACAGGCAGGATACGTAGAAACATTTATCAAAACCTTTGCAATTAATAAGGAAATGTCATCTGTGTTTACCTCCTGAAACGTGAAATTTAAGCTATTTAACACCTGGCCTTTTCACAGGCTAGTGAATTGAAATCTGAATTAAACTATTTAGATTTTGCCAGTGTTTTGGGACCCTGAAAATCTTAATTTGCCTGAAAGCGATTTTCCTAAAGTACGAAAAAGAAATTTTTTAATTATAAGAAATAGATTTCAAACGTTTTGGTTCACTCTTTCAAATCAAATTAAACGTCGAGAGCAAAAGTTATTTTGGTTTCACTTTCAGTTTAATTTGATATGAAATTTGAAATTAATTCTTCAACGCTAGATATCGCATTGTTATTTTTATGCTCTCAGACCTGATTCTTCATTTTTCCGAAATTTTCTCTTGTTTTCTGTATAAATTCAGGCATTTTATTTTTTTGGTACACATTAAATAACATGAAACGCTTTGTTTTTTTTTAGAAGATAAATCTAATTGTTACAAAGGATCTCCATCGACGTTACCAAAAGGATTTGAACAATGCAGCAGCGATTATGGAAAATATGTTGCTCCCATTTACATGGCATTGTACATGCTGTTTACTAATATTCTGCTGCTCAACTTGCTCATTGCTATTTTCAAGTAAGATTTTCATGGTGTTTTTTATTAATTTAAATTACATATATTTTATATATTTATTTATTATATGTTATATACAAACAGTCATAAAGTTAAATTAAACTTGTTTTATTTTGTAGCTATACTTTCGAGAAAGTTCAAGATGCTTCTGACAAAGTTTGGAAATTCCAGCGCTATGATTTAATTTTGGAGTATCACGATCGACCCTCCATGGCCCCACCATTTATCTTCATTTCGCATATCTTTATGGGAATGAAATGGATCGTTCAGAATTATCATTGCTGTGGTAGTAGTCCTCCGCAGGGGAGCTCAATGAGTAAGATTTTGTTTCTAATTTTTGGAGGTTTATTTAGTTATGTTAGAGGCAGGCTTGCACGATCATTTTTTCTTTAATTTCTCATAATTTTTTTCGATATTGGCCTGCTAAAATAAAGAATGATTGTGTAAAAGGCCAACAGTTAGGCAAAACGTTTGATCTGATCTCCTGTTTTTAATCCTCTAATTGGGCATCGTTGAAATTTTGTTTCGATCCAGGGTCAGAATAAAATCTCTCCCATTATTTTTTTCAAAGTAGCATTATAACGTTGTTCCAGAGATTAATCCAGGATTTTGGCACGCTTTTTGAATTTAATTCACAATGCAGTTCAAATAAGAGCTTTTTGTGATTATGATTTTGATGATTATGATTTATGATTTTTATTATTTATAGTTTTTGTGATTTTGATTTTTCAGAAATTCACGTCAATGACGAAGAAAATGAACAGCTACAAATGTGGGAGTTTCAAGCTGCCGAATCGTTTAGTCACAATACAAAACTTTTGCACTCAGAAAAGCTTGACGAGAGAGTTAAATACATTCAATTGAGGTATGATATGGACCTGTTCAGCTAAGGTTTGTTTACCCCCAATTCAAGTCATGTCACCAATCTCTTGATAAAACAACTTTTGATTTTCGTAATCTATTTAATGCCATGCTTTCAATTCACGAAGTAGAAGAATACTAAAGTTTGGTCACACAACTTGAATTGGGTGGAAACATGCCTAGCTGAATAGGTCTACCATTATATATTTTTTTAGGTTAATTAAATCGTTGTGCCGCGATGCATGAGTGGGCTATTTAATGTGTGTGTCATTTGAGATTCAAGACAGAGGACTGTGCGACTTTACAGCTTTTTGACTGACTTCGTCTTACATGCTGTGAAACAAAAAGAGCTTTTCAGCCGGACCTGAGAACAGTAGACCATTGAAACTATTGACCATGTCACAGACCAATAACAACTACCAGCTCTCTTAATTTCTGTTAGTTTTGATTGAGAAAAATTGAGGCCATTTTTAGATTACCTAAATTCTATCCACTAAAAATACAATTTCTAAGAATTCAACTTCATGGAATTTCAGCTTTCTAAGAAAGTTGTCCAATTCCACAGGAAGCAGAAAACAAAATAAAATATTTGTGGTGCAATTTCAGTGAAATAAGGAATACTACCTGCAAAGAACACAAAATAAAAACAACATTCCTTTATAGCTTTGTGGCTGTCATGGTGTCAATTGTAAATGATTTTCCATTATTTTCTGCGACACTGGATATTTTTCGTTTGAGTTCCACGGTAGGCGCATTAAACTAACCATGCTAACAGTCAGTGTTTGTTTTCTATTCTGAACCACTTATCTTATAAAATCTATGTTATGCGCACTTTTTATTTTAGAGTTGACAGTGTGTCCGAAGACTTAAGCGGAACGATGCAAGTGTTTTCAAACGATGCCTCTGGGAGGCCAGAAAGCCCAAGGAATCGTGCATTTTCCACTCAAACAAGACAGGCTCATCCAATTGATGGACGAGTTGCGCGTCTTGAAAAACAAATGGAGAAAATGATATCTTTGCTAAATCAACAAATTCTAAAGCAAGGTAACATTTTATAATTGCTAAGATATTTCGAGTAGGTTCATATGATTTAAGAAGCGGGTTGATTTGATTTGATTCGATTCGATTCGATTCGATTCGATTCGATTCGATTCGATTCGATTCGATTCGATTTGATTGACGTTTGATTTGATTTGATTTGATTTGATTTGATTTGATTGACGTTTGACTTGATTTGATTTGATTGACGTTTGATTTGATTTGTCAGACCTTTGACTTGATTTGTCAGATCTTTGACTTGATTTGTCAGATCTTTGACTTGATTTGTCAGATCTTTGACTTGATTTGTCAGATCTTTGACTTGATTTGTCAGATCTTTGACTTGATTT
>JAYJMH010055037.1:0-13016 GCA_036873815.1 Phacellophora camtschatica | reverse complement strand
GCTTTCACGTTTGCAACTGAGACATCGCTATTGTTTTATGAACATACAACTGAGACTTTGATGTCTCAAATAAGCATTTAACTGAGAAACAGTCAGTGCTTTCACGCGACCGCGACGAGTGGACAAGTATTATACGAATGCTGTCAATGGATCCTTATCACGAACTGAAAATTGCTCTCACGGTTCTGAAAAAAATAAAGGAAAGCCAAGCCAAAAAACTTATTTCTTACGAAGAAACGGAGAGGTCGAGGCAACTGATATTAAAAAGAAATGACCTTGCTAATGGCCTATTCCCCCAAAAGTATTTTGAAATGAGCATATAGCTGCTTTCTTCCAGCAATAGTGAGAGCGCTCGGGCATATATAGGATAATGTCCAGAATAGGATAATTTTGGCGCATATAGGATAATTTCTATTACATCGAATTTATTTTTTGGTGCATTTGTTGTGGCATTATTCAAGCATATCAAAATTTTCAACCTTTTACGATTTATTCTTTACAAATTTAGATTTCCTTGGAAAAAAATGTTAATTTTTGCTTGGGCCCATATCGGATAATTTCACTAATAGGATAATTTTTTTCGATGTCTTTTCGTGAATTTTTTGCTTTTATTCTAATTACAAAGCATTTTATTCCTTATGAATCTTTATCTTCAGTTCATTTTTTTTTACATTCAGGGCTGGTCAAAATTTACGAGACCGGTGTAACATGAGTTACGGGACACCGGTGTCACTCAAAAATTTGGTCCCATGTTGGCATAAACAAAACCAAGAAGTGTATCTGTTACGTACTTGCCCCAAGTCTATTTCTTTCTTAATCCTAGAAAAGGAACTGAATGAACTTGAAATAAACAAACGAGAAAAGAACCTGAAGGAACTTGAGATAAACGACGGAAGCTTCTCAATTTGTATTAACAACAAATAGACCTGGGGCAAGTCTATACGAAGGGCTTCCAAAGAAAAGAAAAATTAGAAACAAAAAGAAAAAAAAATGAAAAAATAAAGAGAGAAAAAACGGGAAAAAATTGTGTCTCTCTTTTTCTCATTTTTCTTTCTTTTCATTCTTTTTAATTTAGTTTTTAATTTTTTTCTTTAATTTTTTTCTTTTCGAGGCTCTGGTACCAGATCACCAGTACCCAGAGTAGAAAACGTATGGTCCCGTATAGTCAAATTGAAAAAAACTACAATATTGAGTCATTTCTACCCGATGAATTTTTTACCAACCAATGAAAACAGGTTTTTGGGAGCTGTCATGAACACTGATCTTAAACTATGACCAGGGCACATCATGTAGGCGTTTCAGCAGGGGTATGAAATATTGTTTGTAACTTTTGTTGGGAACTGAAAATATTCAATAAACTTAAAATGTGGTCTGAAATGTGAAACAACATTTTGCATGTTAAATTTGATTGCTGTGTAGAATCTTTGTGCTAATCGTATTATGCGATTAATTCTAGAAGATGAGTATATTTAAAGGATTGCTCTTCAGCAAAACTAATTTTTAACTTCTTGCTTCTACAATAGACAATTCCACTAAAGATGGCGGAACGGATATTATGACATTATGACCAAGCTGCTGTTTCGATAATAGAAAAGCATTGCATCCTGTTCATAATACTCCTTCCGCCATATTTACCGGAATTGTTTATTATGAAGAACAGTGTCGTCGGAAGCTGTTCCAGATTGGGGGCATATTGTTCTTAGAACAATAGATAACAAAGGTTTAACTAATCAATTGTTTTAAATCAGCACTGTTCTTGAAATTATTATGCTACGGCCTCTGGAGATAGAAGCCACCCTCTCTGGTGTAAATGGCTTTATTTTCTAATGGTTGGGAGGTCGTGGGAAATATTGTGCTGGATCATTAATTGTTTATGACAGGTCACCTTGTGAAAGTCAAGAAACAGGACAGGTCCCTGAACTCTCACAAATAATTTGTGATAAATGTTGATAAAAAAGTTACAGAAGCGTCCTTGTCCCGCACCATTCCATAAATTTTGATCAACCTCTTGCGAAAATTGTTTTTAGTGCAAGAGTGCA
Organism: Phacellophora camtschatica; assembly: GCA_036873815.1. Lineage (NCBI taxonomy): Eukaryota > Metazoa > Cnidaria > Scyphozoa > Semaeostomeae > Ulmaridae > Phacellophora > Phacellophora camtschatica. Next base: position 10,977 of record JAYJMH010055037.1, on the reverse strand, counting down.
AGAGTGAAATCGTAAAATGCCTTGAGAAACAATTTTGCAACGTTTCTTTCTCGTTTTTAATAACTCGAACTTTCACGTATTTTTAGAACAACGTTCACGAGAAGTCCACAGGGAGAGGGAACTTGCCAAATTTCATGACATTTCAACAAATTGCATTTGTTTAAGGTAAAAATTTGATGATTTGGTATTTTTATGTCAGTATTTTTTTAGTTTTCTAAAAATTCAAGAAAAGTTTTTAGGATGTCTCAAGAATTTTGCATTTTTGGGGATTCCTAAAAATTTACAATATGTATTGTTTAACGGTATGTGCCACAAAATCGAGTACCAGATTTGACGACATCTGTATGTTACAGTGTTGAATCCGTAAATTTTGTATTTTAAATGATAATAAAAATAATGCGAATCAACCAAGGAAAGGGGGGTCATAACATAAGTGAATCTCGATTGAACAATGCGACTCCGTGGCATCCAGAGTGCTGAAGGAGGATTCTACAGGTACAGAGAGAGGTACAGGGTATGGGATGAGAAACGTCAGGCTGAAATTTCGGTCGTCGCTGCGAAGGAATAGATTTGAAAACTTTTTGTGTGAAATCAACCAATTAGAAAACAAGATTTTGAGTTCGACCAATCAGAGCGCGAGATTTATGTCATTCACAAATTTGAGCTTTGAAGGTTTGATCGTTTCTTCGTTCATTGCAGAAGTGTGCCAGGTGCCATTATCGCCATTTGCATTTTGCGAAGGAAAATCAGCATTGAAAGCCTACTGTCACGTTTATAGAGCAAGAAAACTTATAAAAAAATTACAGAAATTCGTAAGTATGCAAAGGAATTTTTTTGTGATTTTTAAATGGACTTGTAGCTGGTGATTTGCATTTAAAGTGTCGTGCAACGAATGCCGCCAAAATTGGCGAACAAAAGACATGCATCATCATGCTTTTTGCCGCTCTCTGCGCCTTTGATTGATTTTGGACTGTCCCCGTGTTTGGCTGTTTCGCTTAAATAACTTAAAAATTCTGGGTTTTGTTAAATTTAATACTACGCTGCTAGCTAGACTGTATAGGGTATATCTGTTGAATTACGTGATTTTCATTTTATTGTTGAATGCGAGTGTGAGACAAGCACAAAGAAAGGCCTAAATTCTTAAAACCGTACACCATGCGTGCGGATTTATGTGCCTCACTCAGGATCACGAATCACGGGAACAAAAATGTTTAACTTCACGTTTAAAAAATATAACTTTTTCTCGTTTAACATGAAAAAAATTGGCCAGTCACGTTTCACTGGAAACCCTTTTTACAACCCCCTGCATTCTTTGCGTTGCCATTCGCTATATTCTCCGGGCAACCTTCGAGAGAACAAAGGGGCCTATTGTTTGTTTATTGTTTTCATCCCAGCAATTCCCCACGCAAAAAACAAAGAATGCAGCGGGGGTGGAGGATTAGGCAAATACAGCATTTCAAGTCAGAAATTTGAAAATTCAACATTTTTAAGGAAGTGGTTAAAAAAGTTCCGACATTAAACCCTTGGTACAAAACTTTGCTCCCATAGCTTTTCGTTATTAAAAGAGACATTTAAGACATTACATGTATTAAACAATAAAAATGAAACAATAAGACACTATAAAACAATAAGCCCGTATTTAATTCAGCTCCTCAAACATGTAAAATAATTTGATTTTTATGTGCAATAACTGAAAACACGTTCAACCAATATAAACTGACATTCGAGCAAGAATTTTTTTAGTTAGTTTTCCTGATGGAGCGGAGAAACAAATTGTTACCTAATGGTAACATTTGCTTCCCAATCAAGTAACATTTTTTGCCCGATCAGGGAAGCTTTCTGATTGGGAAATGTTACCCATTTGGAACCTACCTGGAAAGTTCATAAAATATGTGGGCAATTTAACAATAGATTTGTGATATATCCTTGTTTATTTTATTTTGCGCATGCAGATTATGAGCATGACAATCTTTCCGATTTTGCTTGGGAGATCTTCCAGAATTATATTTTTGATGATGCTCAAATTTCTAGATGATATTTACCTTTTTATATATGTACATAATAATTTCAGGAATCATGAGTAATGAAGAGGACAATGCTGAAATTGCTCAACAAGAGGAACCACCAGCCAAGAAGGGAAGAGGTCGTCCAAAAAAGCCAACTCCAGAAGGAGATGAATTGATGGTTAAACAAGGTGAATCCTCAAAAAGAGGGCGCGGGAGACCCCGAAAGTATGCAGAAGGCCAGGCCCCAAAGAAAGTATCATCAGGTCGTCCCAGGGGCAGACCAAAGGGAGTAGGAAACAGCAAGGAGCCAAAAGATGTCCCTCTTGCAAGTGAAAAGGCAAAAAGTAGAGGACGAGGAAGACCACCCAAGGCAAAGGCTGATGCTGCAGAAGCGGAAGAAGTTGAAGAGTAGTGTAGATCATATTTTGATAACACTTTGATCGATATTCTTCATTTGAACTGTACAGAGCTTGTCAGTTATGCAGTTGTTAGTATTTTTGGCTGTAAGTATGTAAGAACAAGTTAATATGCATAACTCTTGGAAGAAATGATGTGATGTACAAGAAATGGACATTCTTCTACTTTGTGTCAATTAAAATTGCTTATTTTCAGAGTTTATTTATTGGCACAGAAACACATGGAAACAGAAAGAAAGTAATGTTTTGCAAATTATTCTACATTGAGGGGTTGCTATTTCCTTTTCCCAGCAAAGTAATGGTTTCTGAATATGCATTGACACAATGTATTAGGCCAATGATATATTTGAAGTTTGTTGTATGTGATAAGCCCAGAAAGGAATATATATATATATATATCCAGATGTCAGTTTATTACATATATACATTTAAGATATTTTTAAATATTTTGGAAAGCTTAGTGTATAAATAACTTAATGTTAGGTCTATGCATCATAATTTTTATTGATGATACCAAATATTGACATGAAAATATAGAAGTTAGGTGTGATTGATTCTGAGGAAGATTGAACTTCAACTGAAATTTTCAGTTTAAAAATAATGAACACTACCAAGACAAAATATTTTTGCTATTCTAACTCCAGGCTGGTTTCAATATGAATGCATAGCGCTGTGGGGTCAGATTGTTGTTGATTTTAAAAAAAAATATGTTATGAAATACACGATAAAATAAGATATAATTATGGTTTGGTTGTAAAACTAATTATCTGAACTATGTAAGACTTCTCTAATAGAATATATCTGTTGAAACAACCCATCAATTTTACAAAAGTTTCATGTGAAAGTTACACTCAGTGATGACCCCGAGCAGTGTGCATTTTTATGAAATCCTCATTTATATTTGTACTTCACATTAAAAATACGTTACTATGAACAGTTGAAAAATCCCATTGGTTACCAAATTGTTTACTTAATGCAACACAAATAGCAGCAATGCATGTGTATGCCCCTTTGTAAAGTTTACTCATAGAGGGGGTACAGAGGTATAGAAGCTTGTTAACTAATGTGGGTTTTTTATCTTTCATATTTTTATTATAGATGTCAGTGTATCTAGTTTTATTTTAAACCATCATTTGATCCCACTTTTACATACGATTTCTTTATTTGTATCATTTATTTTCATCATTTTTATTTTCATTGTTTTTATCCATATGCTAATCTGGACTTATTTTTTGTTCACTGTGTCCAAGTAAATTTCTTCGTTTGCATGCTTGATAATTTTTTGAAAAATATAAAACCATGTCTTCTGTTGTGCCTGAGAAGAATAAGAATTTTTCTAAATTTAAAAGGAAACTTGTGATAAGCATGTGACATGAACATTTTTATGTTCTCATTTGAAAGGCCTTTGACAAAAACATGTAAAAGTTTTTCCTGTTTCTCAATATCTCTTTTTATACCGGGTGCGCCAAAGAACGCGGAACATCTTTGACGAGCTACCAAAAATCGTGTACTGCACGGATTACAGTCATTAAAGTTTAGATTCACGTCAAAAGGACCAAGCTAGTTAAAAACAATTTTTGGCGATTTTTTCGATGCTTGTTCTTCTGTTATAAGCGATTTTCAAAAAATTCTCGATCTCACAAAATCTCGAAAACACTGAAAAACTTTGATCAAATTTCAAAAGCTTGAGAGCACATGGACAAAGAGATTCCCGCAACCATGTCAAAGACTCTCGCGAATCAAAGACTTTCAGTTTTCATGCGTTTTCAGTTTCACGCGTCATTTTTTACAGTTTGAATAAAGGCTTTTTATTTTCTTTCAAAGCATGTAGTCAATGTTTGATATCAATGTTTTTGAATATTTTCGAGCTTCAATGAGATTGACAACTTTTTGAAAATCGCTTATAACGAAATTTTCGACAAGCGTCGAAGAAAATCGCCAAAATTTGTTTTGAACTAGTTTAAGTTTAGTCTTTTTGACATAAATATCAACTTTAATCACGTAATCCGTGCAGTACACGATTTTTAGTAGCTCGTCAAAGATGTTCCGCTTTTTTGGCGCACCCGGTAGTTCCATGAAGCACTTCTCTGAAGCAAAGTCAATGAAACTCCATGAGTACAACAATTAAACCATAAACAAACTTGACAATTCGCATGCTCCTTTGATTGTTTTAATCAATTAAATTTTATAGCACTTACCGTGGTAAATTTGAATATGTTTATTCAACATCAAGCGTGCTAATAACCATAAAATTATGTAAAAAAAATTTCTCACAATCTTTTGAATTTTCATTTAAGAAGTCTGGTAACTAACATGACGACGAAATTTCGTGTTGGAAAATGTCGATTGCCATTCAGTTGTTGTCGATGCAAATTTTGTTTCAATAGCTTTAGCTTTTGAGTAATCAGTCATTTTGTCATTTGGACATCACCAACTAATGACGTCATTAATAATGAATTTTTTTGGCGATTCCCTCATTCGCAGACACTTTCTACCAGGGAGTAATTCCCCCTGCTTTTCACTTCGAAAACGCCACCTTCAAAAACCTTAATATTTCAAAAATTATAAAAGATGTTTAAAAACCGAAAATGGCTTGGTGCTTCTCAGCAGACATTCCTTCGTATTTAAATAAAAAAATTTCGAATCATGTGCACTTTAAAAAGTTAAAAAATGAAACCTATGACCTACAGTCTCGAATTGAAAATGAATTGTCAGTTGAATATTTTGGCGGGAGTTCATCGATGAAGCACGTGCTGGCCTACTTCCAAATTTTCAGACAAGCACGCACAGAGCTGACTGCAAAGGTGAATGAAAGAGCTGTTAGAGTGAAGAAGAACTTCAGTATGTCTATTAACAACAATCTAGGTAACGAACTAACAGTAATTTTTAATTGATATGCTCTCATCAAATGTTTGGGCTAGACTACTCCATATTTATTTGAATTAAAAAAACCGTAGTAAGTTAAGAGCGTGATATAAGGTTTTTTTTTCCAGGGAGCATTCCATCATGGCATGCACTTTATTTGGGCCCAAAAAGATCTTCGGCGTGGAAAGAAATTTTATTAGCGTATTGACACGCGGTGGTGAAAAAATAGAAATTAATTGACATTTAATTGAAATGAACAGATCCATTGCTTTTCTGGCGTAAAAAGATGCTTGCTTACTGCTGGCTTGGCTTTATTATCCCCACTACTCATTTTTTTTGTTTAAGAAACTCACTTGTGAAACTGAAACCCACGCAAATTTAAGAAACTTTTGAAATTTTTAGTGAAGATTACAAAATAATGCTTAATGATTCTAATGGAGTGAACATTGTGTTAGAATGATTGATTCAGTGAAGACTTTTTATCATATATGTACAATATGTACCCAGTTTTTGTAATGTTGTTGTTGAAAAAAAGCATAGCAGCAAACAATACAATAGGCCTAGTAAAAACTGAATTTTTTATTTACAATTAAGAAACTTTTACCTGTGAAAATTGGTCAAAAATTAAGAAACTTTAAAAAGAAATTTTTAAGTTTATCAATTTTTTTCTTAGCAATTGTCAGTGTCTCAGACAAAACAGGACTAGAAACGTTAGCAAAGAAATTGAGTGAGTTTGGATTACAGTTGATTGCTTCAGGGGGCACTGCAAAATGTATCAGATCATCTGGAACAAATGTAAGGTACGATTGTATTGTGTGTACATTATTTCTCAAATCACACTTCGTTTTTGACAAATTGCATGTCAAAATCTTTAACATATAGTTCCATGGTTGCAATGCACCTTCAGTTCTGGTCAAAGTTTAAAACAGGCAACAATTACCCAAACATGAAAGAAATGTTTTGGATCTTGGTGCTTACAAATGATGGTTGGAATTTTTGCAGCTTTTTTGTATTTTGTTTTCACAGTATTCTGAATGTTTTAGGAGATTTGATTTTACACTTATACTCCGGTATTGTTTCTCTGTATGTACATATTTTTTTAAAGAGATGTTTCAGAAATTACCAAAGCCCCAGAAATGCTCGGTGGGAGAGTGAAAACACTGCATCCAGCAGTTCATGCAGGTTTGTGATTTTAGTCTACATTTTTTTCAAAAGAAAACAAATGTAGGAGTGTAAAACTCCTGGCCACTTGGCTATAAATTTTAAAATAATTTGGTTGGATAATATATTGCTGCTTTTACATAGAGCAAAAATAAATGGTAACATTTCATAATGTAATACACTCAAAATTTTAATTTGAAGGTATCTTGGCCAGAGAAACAGAAAATGACAGCAAAGATATGGCAGAGCAAGGATTTGAACTTGTTCGGTATGTGGGAATTTTGTTTACTGCTTTTTTGGAATATTGGAGGTGTTAAAGATTATTTGAAAAATTGTTAGAAAGGCTTTCACGTTTAAAAACACTTTATTTTAACTCATTTGGGGCATTTCAGAAAGTAGTTTTCTTTTCTCAAAGAATAAAAACACACAGTGGTTGATGATAATGAAAAGAATTTTGTTATCATAGGCTCGTTGTTTGCAATTTGTATCCATTTGTAAAGACAGTGTCAAAAGAAGGTGTTGATGTTAGCGATGCTGTAGAAAATATTGATATTGGTAAGTGTTGTAAAATGGGTGAGATGTTGGCGTATGCAATTATAGATTTTAAGAGGTGTTTACATGAATTTTAGCAAACTTAATGACATCTTCTGTAAGCTAAAAAGCAATCCATTTATTCAATTTTCTTACCAATGTTTTGATGATATTAAGTTAAATATTTAAAAAACAAGAAGAGTTCATAATATCCTAGTTGTAGTAAGATACAGTTGACATCTGCTATCTCAAACTTTCACAGGAAATTTAAATCTGTTCGAGATAGAGAAGAATGTTTGAATTAACAGGAAGTACATATTTCATAAGAAAGCCTAGCAATTGGAAAATAAAATGTGTTTTAAATAGCAAATGGCCGAGATAATGTGCAGTCAAGATAGTGGACGTCAGCTGTATCTTTGAAAATAAATTCTGAAATTATGCGTCAAGAATACCAATGAAGACTATGTTTTAAATTAAACATTAATAAATAGTTGGATGTACTATTTAAAGGTTTTATTATTGAATAATTATGTTTTAGGGGGTGTTACACTTCTCCGTGCAGCTGCAAAGAATCATGCAAGAGTAACCGTTATTTGTGATCCTAATGATTATGAGAAGTATGACAATATTAAGTTAACATTATCTTATACAAATGTCATACAACTGCTCTCTTTTCAGACAGAAATAGTTCCTATTATTTTCCAATTTTTTCCATCGTAAATTTGTGCAGCATTTGACTTCAAATGAAAAGCTTCAAATGAAAGGCTCTTCGACAACTGTGTTTTCAGCTGAAATTTAATTTTTACCTTTCTTGGTTTGAATTTAAAATTATTTTAATCTTATTTCACAGAGTTTTAGATGAGATGGAGAAGTCAGAAAATCATGACACGTCTTTAGAAACAAGGAAATATTTAGCACTCAAGGTAAATAACTTTGATAGTGTGCGCATAAAATTGAGTGATGTTTTGTCTGATGACCTTATGTATGATAATTCACAAACTATATATGTATAATGTGGATTTTGTTGTTTATTTGAATAGCACTGTGGAGTAGCTTCAATTTGGATACCTTTGAAATGAGAAAACCCATTCTCAGATATAATACAGCAGACTTGATAGCTTACTTGTTTAATGTTATTTATGTTGATGATGATAGCTGTAACTGACTTAAAACAGCATCTAAAACCACAGAAGCATGAGAACAGCACTCTTCTTGCTCTTCAGCAAGAGTTCATTGAACTAATTTATTGTTGCCCTTATTAAATTTTTGTCCCCATTGCCTTTCATTGCTCCAGAGTGTTCTTGCCCAGAAAACTTTACAAACAAGATCTGTATAAAGTAGATTTTTATGCTTAAATTAATTAATCAAGAGGATGCATTTAATAGGTTGATTATGTTTACTTTAAAATGTTTAAAAAATAGGTTAAAATGTTTTATCTCATTGAAGAAGTAGTTTGAATTTTGTGTTGAAGTGTGAAAATTCATACACTCTTGTTTTCACAAATTTTAGGCATTTACACACACTGCAGAGTACGATGATGCAATTTCAAACTATTTCAGAAAGGAGTATTCTTCTGGAGTATCTTATCTTCCTTTGAGGTATGGAATGAACCCTCATCAGAAACCAGCTCAACTTTACACTTTAGGTCCAGAACTTCCATTAAAGGTTGTCAACGGATCTCCTGGATTCATTAATTTATGTGATGCTCTCAATGCATGGGAACTTGTTCAGGTTTTTAATCATTTTATATTTTTGCTGTTAATATATTTAATTTGTCCGTGATTGCACTTTAGGTTTACCAAAATGGTGAGTCAATTGTATTGGTGCTGTTTGCTTCTATCTTTCATTGGGATGACAAATTTAAGACAATATATTTAATATAACGTTGAAACAATTGTATTTGTGTGAAGGACAAGAAGAAACACGATCCTGTAAAAATACTGATATTGGTGAGTGTTATGAAGTGGAGATTTTGGTGTATGCAAGTAGTTTTGAAGAGGTGTTCACAGAAATTCTTCAATGACATTAAATGTGTTCTAGTTTGATCTTGGCAAAAAACCATTTTCTCATTTTGTTCAATTAACATCATTTTGGCACAATTTGTTTTCTTTTTTTGATTGTTACATTTTCGTTTAGCAATTAAAGAATGCTTTGGGTTTACCTGCTGCAGCATCTTTCAAACATGTCAGTCCTGCAGGTATTACAATCTTTTAATATATCAATGTCTTCTTTAAAGTTTCATGTTCAAACAATTTATCTGCATTTCTTTATTGAATCTCACCCCGAAGAAGCCCTGCAGTTGCAGTGTCAACCCCGACAAGGCCGAAATTTTGAAACTGGCAGGAGTCAAGCCCCCAAAATGTTTTTGGCTACACACCCTCTATTCTTTTGGAGATGGAAGCTGTAGCAGCAGCCATGAAATTTGACTAATTTGCTCAGTTCGATTTTTATCAACAAGATCTCGTTTACTCCTTATTTGGACACAAGTCAGTTGGGAAACATTATTGCAGCTCTCAAATAGTTATTTATCATCGTGGAAAATTGACCCCCAGAGGACTGCCATTGAAGCCTTGTATGTCAAAGCAAACCATTAGCATGTGCTGTTAAATTTGTTGTTTTTTGCATTGTTCTTGTCGTTTCATTTCATTTCATTGCTTTTATTTTATTTTTTTTGTTGGTGGAGTGTTGAATGATTAAATTAAACTTCCTGGAGACCGTTTTTAACTGTGGCTCCCTAATTCAAGGCTCAAGATCAGGAATTAAAGATTTAAATCCAAACACCCTTATTCACAATCCGAAATAATGTTTCAGGATACAGATTGCAAGAGTTACAAAATTAGAATGACAATTACGTTGTGTAAATGATTTTACGAAACATTATTCCAGATGTTGAGTTATGGTGTTTTGATTTTGAATGTTGAATTTCGGATTTTGAATTAGAGAGCCTCCTTTTGATGAAAAAACTTAAAACTTATACGTTTTTAACTACTACTTAGTTACTTATCCACATTACCATATTTAGGGTTGGATGTTTCATGGCAGCCCATATACCTTTCACCCATCACAATCTATCAGTTGGGTTGATGTTTTTCAAGTTCCAAGCTTTAATGTTCACTATTCATTGTCTATTTCCAACTTTTCATTGGTCGACCTTTCCTTGATTCTCCGCCTTCAATGACACGTACGATTATCTGTTGTAATATCCAACCACAACTACGTTGAACAATACCATACCAACTGAGTGATGATGTTATTCACACTAGCAATGCTAAATCTCTACAATAGTGCATAAGATGCTCCTCTATTTTGAAATTGCAGATCCATCTGATCGTTATAATATCTGTGTTTGTAGAGTGTCAGCAACAGCAATCTTTTGATCTACAGTGATTAATTTCAGGGGCTGCAGTTGGCGTCGAATTAACCGAAGAAGAGGCAAAGTTGTGCATGGTTAATGACATGAGGGATCAACTGTCATTATTAGCAACTGCTTATGCAAGATCACGTGGTTCGGACCGGCTGTCTTCATTTGGCGATTTCATAGCTTTGTCTGATGTTTGCGATTTGCCTACTGCTAAAATTATTTCCAGAGAGGTATGTTTGCAACAGTTTTTATCGTTAACATTTGGTTTCTTAACTCAACAGGGAGTTTTAAATGAATAAAGACAACGGCAATGGCAACTTCATATGTTCTGTTTCAAATTAGTCAAACTTCTTCAGTTAAACTAGAAAGGTTTCTTTTAACATTATATTTTATACTCAAGAGACAATGCGATGTTTCGCTATTGAAATCCAGAACGGGTATAAAATCCAGAACGCGAAATCCAGAAGTTATATTTTTATGTTTTTTCTGATGAAATTCAATGTAAGCCTTGCAGTACTACGTATTATTTGCCGCCAGCAAACTTACTTCACCTTAAAGATACATGGTAAAATTTGTAGTTTTTGTCGATTTGTAGTGATCTAAGTCTTTGAACTACCTGATGTTTGCAAAGTAAGGC
>JAYJMH010055026.1:0-13017 GCA_036873815.1 Phacellophora camtschatica | reverse complement strand
TTGTTTCCAGCAGGGGACATGGGTTATACATAACCTTTCAGTTTCAGGCACATACACTTGCTATTCTTGCAAGGTATGGGTCTCTGCGCTTGGCGCAGGGGGGGCCCACCAGGGCGACACCGGTCCTTCCTCTCGATGTGACCACACCTTGTGATTCCTTCTGCCTTTGCCTGGAACTACAGAGAGTTAGCAGCTCACCTCACACTTTCGCAGCAAGTATGACCTTGGTGGGATTCGAACCCACGACCCTGCGATCATGAGTCCGGCGCTTTAACAACTAGGCCATGCTTGCATAAAGGCCAGCCTTGATAAGGCTAAGCCAGCCTTGATAAATTTGAAAAAGAGCAGGCCTAGATCGCCAGGATCCCCATCTAATTGTGCCCCTTTACAAAATGGGAGGATCACCCAAGTATTTGATGGACATTATATGAGGTCGTTTGTTTTTAAACAATAAACGTCAAAGTCATTCGATCTAAGAACAATTGACTTTCACACGTCGTGTATCTGAACTACCATTTCTGTTCCGCCTGCTCCATTTATGATCCGCCTAGTGTTTTTCAGAGTGGAATTTAAGGCTTTCTTGTCAAAGAAACCCAAAAAACAATTGAGGCGTATCATCCTAATCCAAAGTGCAAAGACGGGATAATTTGGAAGCACGTGACTTCGTTGTGAACAATACCCCAGGAGGCAAATCATTCTAAAGAAGATCCTGGAGCAACGTGAGATGAAATAAAAAAAAAACAACACATTTTTGTTAAAAAACGCCAACAAATATCAAAATTTCAGCAAAAAAGCCAACGTAAAAAAAAAAGGTGCCAACAAATGTCAAAATTTCCGAAAAACAATAAAATAAGAAAATCTACGCCTTACGGTTTACAGTTTATCCAGAATTCAATTAAAGCAACGCAATTAAAGCAACGAACAAACATTATTGACACATTTAGTCTTTGTCTTCGTTTTGCATGGCATCGGGACTATCAGAATTTAAGACATCAGAGTTTGAATTTGAGTCATATTCTGAGGTCATCTCATGGCAAAAAACGATGAAATTGGAAGAATAGGACTAAATCTTTGCATTATGTTGGCAAAAATGTTCTATATTTTCCATATTTCTTTTTAAATTCCAAAAAGCTAGATTTTAGTTTTCAAGCCAAGTGCTAACATAAAAAGCAAAAATAACAAACTTTGGCTTTGAAAAGTGCCAATATACCATCAATAAGCATCAATAAATGTGTAGGTCCCTAGAACAAGTACGCTCCTCAGCATCCAACTGCCTCAAAACTTAAAAATTCTACCTATCCCCCTGATCTTTCAATTTCGCTTTCCAATGACGAAAAATTTCTCGTGACTTCTCGCTCGTGATAGACCTTGAACCAAATCCAAAACCTGACGTCATTAATGACCATTCCGTCTTCACAAAAACAAAATTGCAGCTGTGCATTAAATAATTGTCATTGAAAAGAATCATTGTCATTTCATGTAGGGGTTGGTTAATTAGCTAAAGGGCGTATCGTCAAGCAATGCGACAAAAGAAAAAATAATTGATGCAATAGGATTTGCCATAACATTTGCAAAACAATAGACGAACGCAATCGTAGGCGGGGAGGACTTTCTACATTCAAACAACATGCTGTGGGAGACTCCACATTTTCAAGATAAGGCCACCATTGTGGGAGTTTATTGAACTATGGCATTATCTTTCGAGAACAAAACGAAGCTCTAACTGGAAAATGAAAACATCTCCTCCGCAACATTTTTTTGAGAGAGTTTTGTTTTGTCCTTGAAGGATAATCGCTTTGAAACTAGTGTGTCAATTTCACTATTCTCGAGACATTCGCCTCTGCTATTCTGCCGACAAAGTTTAGTTTAACAATCAATTTTTGCAATTCCACAAACATTTTCGTCAAATTTATAGCAACGAAGACAAAGCGAATTCTCTCAAGCAGAAAATCAAACATGGCTTTGCTTGTTTTGGTTTTCTGCTTGAGTGAATTCGCTTCGTCTTCGATGACTAATCACTTTGAAATTGGCGTCAGAAATTGTTACAAAATCTGCTCGTTGGCAGAATCCAATTCGAGATTATTCGAGAACCAAAAATTTAATATCTTTAAAGTTTGAAAAGCTTCCATAATGATGTGGATTGTTTCACACTAAGACGAGAAACGTTCTGTTAATGTTAACGGTGTTTATGCTAGCGTTAATGTTAGAAGCCCATTTCCATATAAACGTACTTGCACCCCGTTAACAGCGTTAGGACTTCCCACAAAAAATTAAAGAACATCATCAAAGCAAGAGAAAATATCATCAGGTTTTTTCCATAAAACATGCGCAGCCGGACATGACAAGCCGTAATCCTCGGCAGCCAAAATCCGGAGAACGCAGGTCATGTTGAAGCCGGAATCCACAGAGAAATGTTGTCAAATGCGGTATGCCACACCTGGTAATACTCTAAAAACCAAACATTTTTCTCTAAACATTCTCGTTTTGAATTCGCTTCCCTCCTCCGTATGGTATCCCTGGAACCGCAGATCTGTATAGAATTAAAAATATAACAACTAACCTTGACCGCAGCCGTTTTGGAAGATCGATTCCTGCATTCTGGACCCTGGCAAAATTTCAAACCATCATCTGGAGAAGAAAGCAAACTGAAGTTAAAGGGACATCAAGAAGAGAATTAAAAAGAAATAAAATATTTTCATAACTACTAATTGTTCAAATAAGAAATTAATTTTGAAACGTTTCTAACAATAGTGTGCAACTCTTTGAATTGGTTCCTAGATCTTTGAATCGTTGTCCATATATTGGTCCGTACACTACAATCATCCTCATGAGACAACAGTGCCATCTGGGGTTTGGGTCTTTCGGGCAGACAAAAGCGGACTGTTGAAATGTTAAAATGTCCGTGTAGCAGAATATTTTTGGCAGAACTAAAAACGGGATTTAGTATTGCAAGCTTCCTAACATTTCATAACTTTGAGCGGTAAAAATTTCTTAAAAATTATGGAAGCTTTTCAAACAATAAAACAATACAAAAATGAATATTTTCTTCGCCGTTTTACAATATTCATCCACTTAAATCCAACTCTCCCCAGTTTATAAAATGTACACCATGGTTATTTACAACTGCGGTGGATTCATCTACGTCAGCGGCCTCAAGTAAGATTTTCCCACCCCTATAAAAACCAAATATAGTGAACCCATTCACGCCGTGTTGAAAGCCATATGGCACATTGCTAAACGACGCAAAACATCGTAATTTCAGGAGGTAAACCCAGACAGAAATTCATATCTATTTCAAGATATTTTGATGCAAGTTCATCTTTACCGTGTCCGTGTAAGTAAAACTGCTTCACTGACGTAACTATTGTTCAATTCAATCTATAACCAGCAAATCAGTTACGTATAAATCTGGACCCAGCCAATAAAGACACCCTGTGAGTGATGGAAATATTACCTTTTAACTAATTTGTAGGCGCTACCCCTGCAAAATAAACTGAGACATGATTTGCAAGTCGATCAAAAATAAAACCGGGCGAGATAGGGTCACAAATCTATTTTCTATTTAATATTTTCAATGTTTGTGTGGGCCCGTCTGCATTCTTTGCTATTCGCGGAGAATATATTCTCCGCGCAAATTTCGAGAGAACAAAGCTGCCTATTGCATGTCTATTGTTTTCATCCGCGCACTTCTCCCCGCAAAAAACAAAGAATGCATTCGGGTGTGTGGGGGATTTTGCCTTGCATTTAATAACCTTTTGCCAAAACATGCGGCCTAGGCTACAAAATACAAGAGATTTACATAAATAAAACTAATGAATAAATAAATAAATTTTTAGTATTAAATAATTTACCAAAAATATGAGCGTATCTGCTATTGGTTTTGCTTTTGAACAACGGTAAAGAAAACGATTTACTAAAAAACGTGTCCAATTTCGGACTTGAACACGGCGACGAGCCAGGAGAAGAATCGGGCGTGAAATATGGCAATTCAAGCGCGGAACTTGATGACAATCGAATGCTGTTTCTCCGTTCCTTCCTTGTTTGCAGGGCTCGACTGAATTTTGCCATAGGTGACGACGATGGAGACTTCTGGGCCTCGTAACTTACGGCTTTACTTTTCGACGATGAAAACAGACTCATGATTTCTAGATTTCAATAATAATGACTATCTTGCATCTTTGAAAGCAATCCATCATCAAAAGATATGTCAAAAGAAGCTTTTTCGGGGTTCATCAGAACCGTACTGTCTTTAGGCCCAGGTTATCAGTAGCCACCAATATAAATAATTCCCCCAATATATTCTGCATTATTTCATTTCGACACAATAACAACATGATTGACGAAAAGCGAATTACTTCATTTGTTGGCCAGCAATCTTTCCCAGAACCTGCTGTTGTAGACACTGGGTACGCAAATCATCCTTTGCACAACAAATAAAATAGCAAATATTTACATGCTAAAAGGCTAAAATAGCTGATCGCTGTTTGATGAAAATTTAAGACCATTGCATCAGTTCTCCAATGTAATGACTGACACAGGTCATTTACACAACAACTACACAAGGAATCACGTTCACTGCATATTTTCATCACTTTTTCAGTAGCTACAACTGTTACGCAAATGACGCAGAGGGAATCGATCCTATAAAGTTTCCTACATAATTCCGAATAATTCGTATTATTGGAATACAAAACGCCAAATAATTTGTGCTTAGGCGGAACCAAACAGAAACGACTACGCACTCATCTTAAAACTGACAACAATAATAACAATGACAAATAACAATAATGTAGGGTTGCCCCCCCTGGTTTGCACCCGTGTAGTATCGGGCGTATTGTTCTTTAGGTATATGGAGTCGCCCCTGTATATATCCCCTCATTCTGCAAGGATATCTGAGAAGCCTGCTTTATTACTTGAAACAAATTTGGGTAATATTTTGGGCGAAATTTCCCAATTAGCCGGGGGACGGCAATCAAGCGAGAGTACCTCCCCTTTCTGCATTTTCATTGCATACTCATATGAAACAATAAGATCTAAAGTCAACATTCGACTGACTCCCAGAATATTTCAAAAAGATAAAGCGGAAGTTGAATAGCAAAAACGAATAATGAAAGTAGGGAAGTCTTATTCAGTTGATGTCGGATAAATTAATATAATCCAGCCAAAAGAGTGAGGAAGGAGCCAAAGGTGTTTCTTCTTTGTAACCTGGGTACGAGGTTGGATCCGATGTCATGAATGGAGTTGTAACTTAAACTAAAATGTTCCCCCTTCTTGCTACGCTCTGAAAATGTCACGTGAGATAATTTATGCGAATTGAGATTGCTAGTCATAAAATTTATGTGCGTTAACACCATCAATTGAACATTTTCGGTTTGCAATCATGCACCGCACGCATTGCAAGTCAAATGCCAGAGTCTTTAGAGTTTATTTTATTAAACTTTGTAGTTTGCTTACATCCCCGGGAAAATTTGGAAATTTTGTAAACCTTTAAATTCACTCCATTTTGCGATGTATTTTTGTGAATGAACCAAATTGTTTTTTTCCGAATCTGCGAAGGAGCGCAAGTCAAATGCACAACTACCAGACCATATTTTTAAAGGCCATAATAACCGCATAGGAAATTGATTAATATTTGTAAATCGCTTTTAAATCCATATTTAAGATATTTTGAAAGGTATAATTAATTCAATATAACTCGTCAACCTTATTAGTTGATTTAATGACCCTGATGAAGTGATGGTTTTCAAATGAACAATAGACCTCAATCATTCTATAATTAATTATTATAAACACCGAGTGTCACCTTAAAGCGCGTCCTTTTCTAAATAAAGAATACAAATCAAACAATGTAAATGCAACACACGGCATCATTCTTGTTGTCAAAAATTATTGGCTCTGTATACTCTATATGCATTCAAGACAGATACCGAACACACAAGTAAAACACATTCACTAAAACAGGTACAAGCTCCTCCGCAGAGGTTTCATGAACAGGTACAGTCTGGTTCCCTGCTTAAACTCAACCTGACCGCGTTCGGGTGAGAGTACTGGACGCCAGGGAAGCGGTTTGTTGACTGTTCAATTCGCAAGATCTGAAAGATCCAGGATAAGAAGTAAAAGCAACGTAAAGGCAAACATTTTGTCTGTGAAATCGAGAAGAAACGTCGATTTCTTCCAGTTAGACAAAGTTCTTCAATCGTCGTAATAATAACACGCGTCATTGGCGTACTCAATTAGCAGCAAGTAGATATGTGGTGTCTAAACCAGCCTGGTTATATCAGACCTCTTCCATTGAGGCCAGGCATCTTAGTCAAAGTTGACGTCATGAAGTGCAGACTGGAACAGGTATTCAGCCAATCTCCTCGAAGCTTCGCATGTACATGTAAAAATAACTAGAGTCTCGCACGTGGTCGTTCAATAAGCCAGTTTCGCAAAACTGGTTTGATGATAAAGTCATGCCTCGAGCAAGTGGCAAATGTTGTCATATGTGCTCCTTCACAGTTGCCCCAAAGGAAGCTCTCTCCTTCGAAAACAAAAAACTGTGATAAAAAATTTCACTCTGCTGAACAACCTCGTTATTTGCTGAATAAAAAAACTCTTTTGGGAGCCAGAAAATTATTTTTAAACAAAACTATTTTTACAGGGTGCTTTTTAGTGGTATTCGGCTCTTTTTATTCCACTCTTAAAAGTTCTAAGAAATTGCTCACCTAGCTAGTTTCCTCTTGTGCATAGACTTCTTGATGATTTCAAAACTCTTTTAAAAATCAGTTTTATGACAATAAGACTAACTGAAACAACAATTTCTTCATTTCGTCAAACATCCTTTGTGCTAATAAAGTTTGCGCAAGATCTACATGAAGGCTACATATGCGGAAAAATTGTTTAACTGCGGTACCTTTTCTCCCAAGATTACTCAATCTCTCAGAAATTTTGAAACTTTCTAACAAAAATCAGTTTTAAAATAAAACTTTTGCAAATAGTTTTCAACCTAACAATCCAAAACACAGTTGTCTTCAAATTATTCTGATTTTACAAAAAAAGTTTTATCATTCTTTCTCTGTTTTATATTAATCATTATTTAAGAGTCACAAGTAAAAATTTGAATGCCTGATGTTATATATACTATAAAAACTGCATAGATTATCTACATTATGATCTTTGCTGTTGAATTATTTTCCTCTAAAGATACAAAATGGCCCAATTAAAACAATATAGGAATAGGAGTAAATATTTTCAAAAAATACAAATAATGAAGCTGGTTCATATGAATATTTGAATAAAAAGGTTTGTCAATATATCTAAAAAATTCGCTGCATGAACTGACTCCACAAAAATTGGCAATAACTATGTAATTGGTTAATATTTTGAATGTTATTAGTTCTGAATTCAATAAAAGTGAATATTACATGCAAAAGGTAAATTAATTATATATAAAAAATATAAATTTGAAAAAGCTGTATTTGTGGTAGCCATACATAGATTCAAAGGTCTTATTTATAAGAAATTGAGTACAAATATTTTTTCGATATTTAAATAGATTATATTGTTCCATTGTTTGTAACAATAGAGAACAATAGAAAATATAGGAAACATTTAGTTCTGGAGCCCTGAGCTTGATTTCTTATAAAAAAGAATATATAGTACAGGCCATTCCTAACTTAACATAGCAAGAATTCTTGCAGATTTTTATCAGTTCTTTGAAAGGCTGTAAGAATTCAAGAATTCTTGTGGTGCATGGAAGAAGAATATTTAGAGTAAGAATGAGTTATTTCATTGTCCCCAAAAATTCCTCATGGAAAAGAGTTCTTTGATAAAAAATTCAAAGTTCTGAAGACTGTTGAAATTTTGGCAAGAATTCTTTGGCAAGGAAATTATGTTAAGTTAGGAATGATAACAAAGCTTTTTACCCAAATATCAGCAAGATTGCAGTTTAGTGAATCATTAATTAAAGACTCAACCATTGAAAAACAGGCAATCAGCCCCCAAATAAATTTTCTAAAAAACACCAGCACAAAAACAACAAAATTTTCAAGCATAACAAACAACAGAACAGAAATTAGTTTGGTAACAAATGAAATTGAAGCAAATCAATTTAATTAAATTCAACTTCTCAAAATTATCAAAAATTTGGTCCGCCAAAGTGCAATCGCCCCCATATATATATATATAAACAAACTTCACCACTGCTTTTATTTCTTTAAATTATGCAATTTAATCCCTTGTTTTTCAGTATTTGATTTCATATGACTATTTATCTTTTGTTATTTCCTACAGGTCATTTAGAAGCTTCAAAAGAAGAGGAGTTAACAACAAAAATTATTATAAATATATAATAATTCCAATAAACCAACTACTCCTCCTAGAAAATAATGTAATCTATAACGATCAAACTAAATGTTCAAATTAATAGTTAATGAAGATTTTACTAGCAGTGGATAATCTAATTACCAACTAAACCTAAAAGTATTTAACTTGAAGAAAAATGACCTAAATAGGGTTGAAAAGTTTTAAATCATAATTTGGAACAAAATCAGAACTGCTTCACAGTAAAATTTACAAAGAATTATAATCTCATGTTCTTGTGCCAAACTATTGACACTATTATTTCTTCCCCCATTAAACCCAATGAGGTTTTTCTTCCTTAAAAACCAGAGCTAAAGTTTTATTCAATTAAACAGTCATTGGCTAACTTAGTTGAAACAAAATGAGCTGTCAAAGTCTTTGTGGTTTTCTTTTCAGTTGACTGTCATGTCAGTTTTCAAGTCTATTTAATGCATTTGAAATTAAAACTACCATTCATTTTTATTTAAAAATATTAATTATCTTTACACCTAATGACATATAAGTTTTCTAATATGTATCTTCAATGAGGTTGATGTAGAATACTAAACAGCAGAGTAACAACTGAAGAATCATTGTTATCCTGTGCATGATTGAAGATTCTCTATTGAGAAGCAAACTTGGGCATCATAAATTAATCCAAACCAACCTGCAGCCGGGATATCAATCAATAAACAAACAAAAATTACAAAGTCTTTGAAATCATGTTTTGTGCCATTCCCAAACGTTTATTCAATTTTTATGGCAACATAACACCATAAATCTAGCAGCCAACTAGGCCTACCACAGCAGCTCAGCATATTATTCAAAAACAAAAAAAACATTTTGTTTTATTGTTTTTGAAGCCTTTCATCTCAATCAATCAATTAAATTAATTTGAGAAACGAAATGAAACGAAAATTTATGATGGTCACGGTTACAATTAAGAAAGTGCTTCCACACAGAAAAGTAAAGCTTGGCCATTTTAACCACAAACTGATGAGAGAAAGAAATTGCGCAAAGCTGTCGTGATTTATCTACTGTTCGTTTTGTTTGTGATTCAAAAAATCTAATTATACATAGTAGAGTAGACCAGACCCAAACAAAAAGTCTGGTCGAGTCTGGTGTGATATGTTCATCATGTTTGAGCTGTACTTAAAATTGATGTGGTGGCCTTTTTAAGTTTGATCGCGAACAACACAGCAAAACTATATATACATCAAAATCTTTAAACAAAACTTCCAAAACTTACCAACAGTTTCAGGCATTCTGATACATGAAGAAAGGAAACTTGTGCAACAAAAACACTGACTGGCTTCTAAGCAGCCAACTTATCGGGGGCCAGTTATTTTCTTTATAGGCCAACAACAGGCCTAGCTAATTCCTTTCTTTGCACTATTGAAACAATATGTCCTTGTTGGCAGGATTAATCATCAGTAATTTTTTCTTATTTCATTCCGCAATCGATTTCCATCTTCGTACAGTCTCTGGATGCCTTTGTCTTCATTCTAATCCACATATAACAAGCATAATGCAAACACGAAAGAAAGATGACTAAATCACTGGATGAAGTGAGGGCGTCCACTGAACTTAGGTGCCACCACTGTCCATTATAACTTTCACATTCCAGTGTTTTTTTTCGCTGTAAATATACAATCCAGTGCATGAATTAAAATTGCCAGGCTTCGATAAATACTTTGAAAGCAGCAAGAATGGCGTATGTTTGTTTAATTATGAGATGAGATGATTTTTCAATAGTCACCTCTGAGTTCCAAACGACGCGTCCAACAATTGATTGAACATTCTTTGCAGGTCACACGGGAGTTTCCACAGGGCTACAAGGAGGATCGCTGTTTCCATGGCAGTTTTTGCGGTTTTTTGTTCCTTTTTGATCTTGGAAAAGTTTGTTTTAGTTTTCTATTTCTTATTTTTCGATGAATGGTGGGTATTTAAGTCTTTATTAAATTGGAGAAATTTCAATGAGATAATTTTTTGACGGAACACGGTCAAGGATGCCAACTAAATACACCCATATCGGTCACTGAAATTGAACACGAAAATACCCTTTGAAATAAGAATGATGGTGGAATTTATCATTTTAAGTTTAATTACCTCTTATTCGACACTTATTTGTTGGTAATTCATCACGAACCTGATTCCGTAAAACCAATAAGCTTACGGTCGTGTTGAAGGTACACCCAACACGGTCGTGTATCGAAGGATACTAATTCTGAACACCAAATATAGCAAAAACGGTCACTTGCAACACCCCCACTTGAAATCAGAGTGATAGTTGTGACTATCATTTTCAGTAAAGTAATCACGTTATTCGATACATTCTTTTTATAATTCTTCAAAATTCTTCACTAGCACTTTCAATCATAAGATCAAGCATCATTTCATGCAAAACATTCAAAAAAGGAAAATAATGTTTCAATTTATCATTATTGCCATCTAACTTCGATAGGGGAGTCCGAGGAAATCTTGAGCTGCTTGAAAAATATAGGACACGCCTCCCTACCCAAGTCAGGGGGTACTGCCCCCATGTGGTATTCACAGCAAAAATAAAACATCTTCACTTTTCACATCACAAATAACATCGCTCATACAATACCTCATACGTATACATCACAAAAAATTCAATATTCTTCATTCACAACATCAACTGCAACTCATACTAAATTCCTATGTTTTTAAAATGCCAATCTACGCCCTTCTACCATCGCAACATTCAAAATATTATGAAGTTCATGCATGTGCTAAGCGTTAAAAATTTCCAAAATCACAGCACAAAATCCATTTCTATAACAGAAGTTTAGATTTTCCTTACAATTACTATTCACAATATGTTATTGACAACTTTAACAAAGCAGATGACGCAAAAACAAACTTCCAATTGGTTTTTTTAATTTGAAAATGGCCACTGAAAACGAATGGCGTTCTCTGAAATTGGCTTGAAATCTGACAGATAATGCAATTTTAATTTCTAGTTTTGAACTAGTAAACCTGATCGGAGGTGACTGGATGATATTCCAAACTCTACGCTTGCCTTTCGGATTTTATTTTGAGGACAATTTGAGCTTAATAGCCTCACGGATATCAAGCCACAACCCTGCAAACCGAGATAGTTTTTTGTGTCACCTGGTATATGTATTTAAGAAAACACAGCTTTTAAGAAAACCGGTCTCTTAAGTCCAAATGTATTTTAAGGCCCCCGTCTTTTAACAACAAACTGAATAATTGCAGTTACATATCTGTTTAACATCATCTGGAGAGCAACAAGATAACTGCGTGTGTATCAATTCTGCTTCTTCTCTTGTGTTGAATTTCGCTGGCTTCAAAAGGGAGCTACTTTGTTCTCCAAAACCAACAAGAGCTTGAAATAATAGACAGCAGTGTTGTGCCTTTAGATTCTTCCTTTTTCCAGTGTAACAGAAAAAATAGCTGTATGCATGTAGCTAAAATCGGGAAGGCAAGCAAGCTAATTCTCGTCCGAGGAGAAGCCGGCTTTAAATCAATTGCAACATTTTCGAAGCTTGGCAGAATGTTCTGGATGATTTTCTTCTTCTTTCTTTTATGTAGTAAGAAAGATTGGGACGCCCAAATAGTGAAATTTCAGAAAATTCCTTAAACACTAAACATGGAAGAGACAAGACTTACAAAACAAGTCTATGCAGAATAAGTAAAGCAATTCCACATAGAATTATCAGTAAAGCAAATTAATAAGCTATCAAATAAAGAATGGAAAATATAAAATGAAAAATAGAATAATATCCCAAATTGAATGTAATCTATTTAGTAATAATTACACAAAACTTGGATTCATTAAAAACGGTCTATTTGGTATAACATAATATATAAAAAATATGCATTGGGCAGAACTATTGAAACTAATACTAAAAATAGTGGAATTAAAAGCAAACTACAAAGGAAAGTATGAAAATGCTCTGTGCAGGTGTGGAGTACATGATGAATAGATGGAGCATACATACAACGAAGTGCTCTAGATTCTCAGAAAACATGCCATAAATGAATAATTTGATGAAAAGCAACCCCAAAGAACTTAACAAATTACGAAAAACCGTCGAATCACTCATATTATGAAAACATTTTTCCTGTGTTACTCCCTTACTGCATTTTAAGGGATTTGTACATTTATAGCCGGTTAGTTTCTGAACTAGTCCACCAGAGGCGGAAGTTTTGGGGGTTGGGGGGCAGCTGCCCCACCAAATACAAATCTGTCGGGAAATTCTAAATTTTGTCGGAAATTTTAAAATTCGGGATAGATGCTAAGAAATTCTGAGAGCTTCAAATATCATTGCTGAGATGGTGAAATATTTCCCGACAACTCTTGAAAGCAATATTTCTATAAATTTCCTCATCAATGTCACATTTTCAAAAACATGACATTCAACAACAAACGTAAGGATTTCTGTTACATCACGGAAGGCCGGGGAGGCCCCGTTTCTGAGCCTGAGCCCAGATAATCTATTTTGCGCAACAGATCATTAGATGTCTTGAGTTAGATGCCGATCAACTGCATACCTTCAAGAATTCTCAAGGAAAATTTATTTTGTTCAGTCATTCAAAATCTGTACATTTCTGGTTTATCCAAAAGTACTTTTCCTGAAGAACTGAAAGCCGGAGATATAAGTTCGCTGTTTAAAAAAGAGGACGCATTTACAAAAAAGAACTACC
>JAYJMH010055015.1:0-13017 GCA_036873815.1 Phacellophora camtschatica | reverse complement strand
GGATTTAAACCATGCAAGGGCATTTCCTCTAACACCATAATGTTCAAGCTTGGAAAGTAGAATGTTATGATTTACAGTATCAAAAGCTTTTTGTAAGTCAATAAATATTCCATACCCATATTTTTTATTATCAAGAGTACATCTGATAGCCTCGGTCATGCAAATTAATGCATGCTCAATTGAATGATTTTCTTGGAAGCCAAATTGTAAGAGGTATATTATTTTGTTACAAGTAACGAAAGAATAAAGCCTTTTGTACATTAATTACTTTTGTATGTTAAAATTTTCAAATCTTTTGGAAATAAGTACATGTTCCTTTTATACTCTAACTGAGATGTGACATACCTTATAGTCCTACCTATTCAACATACACTGCGCTAAGTTGAAACTGCCAGCCTACTTTATGTAAAAATAAACTTTAATGGACACAAATATTGTAATCCCTGGAAATATAGCCACAGGCTGTAAATATGAGATTGATGCATTTGTAAAATACAGAATTCCATATCCAAAATTTTTTAATGATTGTCTCAGGAGATGCCTTGAATTCAAGTGGCTCTATATTTCTATCAAGCAGTGTGACAATTTTCTAAACCAAAATTTAGAATTGAAAATGATGTATAAAACATAAAAAAGCTACTTGAATGCTATAAAATTCTAGAAAAACAGATTCATAGGAGCATTTAGTAAGGAGTTATTTTACAAAGGGTTAGTGTAATATCCTATAAAGGTCTCTTCATTGCTCATGTTGTGATGTCATAAGTACTCATTGTCTGCTGTTTTCAGGATTTCTTATCAAATTTGTTGTTTTATCTTTGTCAGGCAGGATTTTAAATGCTTGTATCTTCCAAAACAAATTGAATATCTCAAAAATTCTTTCCAAAGCAAAATAGTACAAATTTTACTGAGATTGCTTTTCCAGTAAGCTCTCCTTTGAGTTAATTTTTCATGCAAAATTCCACCTGACAAACCAATAAAATAACAATCATATTTTAGCCACAGTTTTTTCATACCAATTTATTTCTTGACAATCTGTTTAAATTGTAAAAATTACTTACTCCTCAAACTCTTCATTTTTTCTCTTTTCACCATATTTCTGAGAAGAAAAAAACATTTAAAATGATAGAAAACAATACAAGGTAACCCAGAAACCATCAGCTTACCAAATATTTAGACTGGTTCTGGTGCAATTTTAACTTCCAATTACATACTTACATTAAAATAATTTAAAATTTAATGAATTTTCAATGGTAAAATAATTTTTAAATTGCTTCTTGATCATTTGAAAATTCTAAAAAAAACTATTTATTGAAAAGTGGTGACTGGATGAAAGAATAGAAAACTGTTTAATTTCCATCTTTATTGAACAAGTTTATTCAGCTGTTCTAGAAACACCTCAATCAGTCTACATTGGTTAATTTCATTAAAATTTGCACACAAAAAACCAAAGTCCCCCGTGATAATAAATTATTAGTGGAAGACATAATATAATTCAAAGAGACTATTCATGGATCTGTGTTGGGTTTGTTTTCATTCCATTTGTATCATGTGATTAATGTCTTGATGAGAAATTTGATATTGTACAAGCTATGTACACGATTTGCTGCTATGCTTTTGGGAAATGAAAGATAAAATTTGATTTCTAAATGAATAATTCCTGTAATAGTATCAGCATGTGACATGAACTGCAGTGAAAACAAATGCAGGTATTATATCATCTCAGAACTGAGGATTTGACAAGCAGCTTAGCTAGCAAAATTATTAGAAAACAATATTTGAATATTGAAAATAAATAACATTGCAAAATGTGTTACACAATGTTCCACTTACCCATGACAATGGTGTCTTGAAGCAAATGAATGGAAGGCCTTTCAGTTTCTGTCCCAGACAAGAATAATCCAGCCATCTGTAAACAGTGATTTCAATTAAGCTTTTTATTTAAATTAAAAGGGGTACAGGAAATCTGATTTCTGGTAAAATTGGAAATGACATTTTACGATGATAATGGTTATTTCATGAGTCAGTGTATATTATGTATTCCACGAATTCCAGTTAATATCCATGGAATACCCTTATGGAAGAGTATTGGGAGTATACAAATAAAGAGCCTGGATTTTTGATGACCAAACACACACATATTCTTTATAAGAAGATACAAGCCCCTAAAATTGAAAACAAAATTGATAAACCGCAGTGCTAAGAATTCTCAAAGCTAATAAACTCCATCCACTTTTTCCAAAATGTTTTTTTTGTGTGACCTGCTTACACATAATACATTACCTGATATTCTATAAAATTCCTTGTCCCCAAGAATTTACTAGTGTCTATCTTTTAGTACTCAAATAAAATCAAACAAAAATTTAAGAAACTGAGTACTAAGACCTGAGCTTGGTACTTACAAAAGAAAGGTGTGTTTTGCAGCATGTAAGGTCCCAACACATGATTTTCCATGAAGAACACAATGAATTTAGATCTCCAGATTTTTAGATTTTTTTCCAGAAACTTTCCAGAACCCTTACATAATTATCCCAGAATTTTTTAGATATTTTGAAAAATTTACCCTCTGGATTTTTGTTAGTATGATGGACCCCCAGATTTGTCTTCTATAGGGGGCATGGAGATCAACTGGAACTATGGGGCATTTCATTCAACATCTTGGAGTCAGTGCTGCTCTTAGTAACTATGTATATCATGTAAAACCAGACCAGTGATGGAAAAGTTATTGGGGGGGGGGGGGGTGCTGCATTGTTTATTAAAAAATGAGAACAACAGGTGTTATATTACTTCAATTATCAAGACAATAGACTTGACTGCTACTATGGTTCTGATTAACAATCTGCAGTTTGAAAACTTTCACAATGCACAGCACAGGCGTCAGCATTATCTTAGTTCTTTTGTTCTATTGAAAACGAAAAAAGGTGAGTCCAATTAAATTTTTCAATCTGGGGTGAGTCCAAAAATGAAAGAAAAAAAAGGTTTTCTCCTCTCGGGCTCATCTCCAAAAAACTTACCATACCAAGCACAGTATGATGGAAAATATGGCAGTTTTCGACGATATTTTGCTTACTCTTTCTTGCCTTGGTCAAAATCCGTCCCATCCACCTACGTTTTTGAGCTAGTAGTAGTACCCAGGCAGGTAATAATAGTATTTAACTGTCATGTCCTTTTTGCTCGACTCAGCTCAGGATCAGATCCTGACCGGCCGACCGATATTTAATTCTAATTGAAAAATCGCCAACCCATTAAACTGCACGTGACCTTATAATTTTTTAAACTTACCTTTCCGGTAATTTCATTTTCAATAGTTGTGTACTCCGTAAAGACTTCAAAAGAATTTTCAAGCCAGAATTTGAAGAGTGCCAAACCATTGCCACCTGACATGCAACAACGAGATAAAGGTCAAATAAAATTTTCATCATTTGGTTTACATAAAGTACTAGCCTGCTGTGAGTGATTTTTTTTCGATTACGAGGCAAAACAAAAATGATGCGCTTGCGTCACTCAATTTTTTCCCTTTGCTTTTTTTGGCCAACAAAAACATGCAGCGTGCACCCCAACCATCGTGTTTCGACCGTGTAAAACTTGGCTTCATGATCGGTTGTGCAGTGGGAATGAGCTCTGCTGCACTGTTTGGGACATATTCAGCTTTGAGGTAAGTAAATCCTGGAAAACAAACGCTAAATTGAACTTGTTGAACAGAAAAAATTTTGCACACAGCATCAATCAGGAGAGAGAGAACGAGCCAAGCATTAATCTGCATAGATGTCAGATAGAATATAATTAATATAATAGTCTCATTTCATTTGATTTTTGAATCTTATTTAAGTTTATAGGCAATCCCTTATCTTTATGAACTTATTTTTTAGAATGGGTTTAAGAGGAAGGGAATTGGTATCGAGCATTGGCAAAATCATGCTGCAAGGAGGTGGAACGTTTGGTGTCTTCATGGGCATTGGGACAGCTATTCGCTGCTGAAAGCTGGTACCACTACTAAACAGTGAAAAAACCCCAAAATTGAATGCTCAACTTGATTAAATTCTTCAAACCCTTCCTTGTACTATAAAGAAGAAACATATAGAGAGATGGCAAATTCTTACTTCAAAAGATTAACAAATCGTGCAATACCTATACAATACACTGCCAATGGCATGGGATGTCTACGAAAAGTGAATTATTTCTGAATAAAATAATTTATTAAAGAGTTTGAAGAAGTTCTTTTGCAAACATTATTTTATATTAAAACTACCTTAATTTAGGTGTAACGATCTTGTGCAGCATCTTGAGAGTGTTAAATGAATTTGAAACTTGTTGTCTAATTAATTTCTTTCATGTTTTTCTTGTTTGTTTGCCGTACAAGGCCCTTTACGAAATTATTTTTAGAAAACTTGAATTTAACATTTAACAAAATTTATTATAAAGCTGTTGTAAAAATAATTGCAATTCAGCATGCAGAAAACAATTTTAATGGCTCCAATGATAACAGAAGTGTACAGAATTGGCAAAGCATTTCCTCACATTTCCAACGATAGCTTGAGTAAAAATGTTTCAAAGTGTTGTTCTGCTATGTTCCAGGTTGACAGCATGCTGTTCTAGGATATTTTTAACCTGATAATCTCAGGATATCCTAGGATATCAAGATGCTCAAAATAATTCGTGCTTGGATATTCCGAGAAGGCTAAATTCTAGGATGTACCAACTTGTTCCAGTGGATGTTCAAGGTTGAAAAATCGAGCTTCAGATTCCTGGAACCATCCTAAGATATCCTTGGACGCGCTACGACCCTTAAACAAAACTTCATCTGGAAGGCACTTTGTCCACTTCTTTTCCTTATTTACAAAATGTATCACATCTGAATCTTATTCTTTTATGATACAAATATCTATACGAACTGCAAAAAGTTTCCAATACTAAACTGTTAAATCAATAATGAACGCAAACTTCACTATAACTAGTAAGGGGCGTCCAATTTTACAGAACACGGAAATACGCATTTTTTTGCACGGAAAATGGTAAGCAAAGGTAAAATGGCACGGAATACTGAAGCTAGCACAGATACGGAAATTGCTTATTTCTCAAAGCACGGAAAAAGCTAAAAATTCACACGGAATACGGAAGTAGAAACCCCTAGAACACCCCCACTAATTATTTTCTGCATGAACTTGTTGATACTATATTTGTTTAAAATTGTTTTTTGACTAGAAATATTTCACTAAATGCCCCCAAGACAAATTGTATGTATGCAGTTCTTCCAGATTTTTAAATTTTACTGTTTGAATCCCAATAAAGACAGTAAATTCCAGATAAATTTCGAAGAGAAGCTGTGATTGTACCTCAAACAGGGACAGCGAAGAGTTTCGAAGGTGGAGGGCTGAAAGCTCAATTTAGCCGTCTGAAAAAAAATAGTCTGAACAAATGAGGAAAAGCAAGAAAAGTGGAGTAGATCCGTTTAGTACGTCTCCGCAGTCCTTAAAATTTGGTAAAAGCTAAAAGTGCACATGAAATAATTGACAAAAACCAAAAAAATAGAAGAAAACAAAACAGGCTCAAGGAAAAATACTGAAAACCCCCCATTAGTTAGGCCAACCTTAACCGGTTATAAACACTCAACTCCTATTGCAAGTTGCAACATAAAGGTCCTCGTGTGTATGACCTGCAAATTGTCACAACGTTGGCAGTTAAAATAACTTCTGTTTGAGATAACCCCAGATGAGTGAGACAAAAATAGAGACTGAGTCCCCTTTACATATACAAAATATAAAACGTCTAAGTACAATTTCGTAGAAATTCATACAAAACTTTGCATGCATGAAGGTAAGTTTGTGTAAATACTAAAGCCGTGTGCTCTTCCAACTCTTTCACCCGGGATGGGCCATATGACCCATTGTTAAACAATGCAATACGTCATATTTTTAGGAGGTAAATGCAGACATAACTTTGTATTAATTTCAACAAGTTTCTTTTTGGGGCTTTTGTGCCGGCTTGTGCAGTATACTCGAACCCGCTCTCACGTATTATTCAAACCTAACTGAGTAATCATTTCTTCTCCTCCACAGTGACATATTGTTCATTAAGTCACACTAAAAAGCTTGACCACGACCAACACATTACCACGAATAACAAAACTCGTAAATAACCAAACGACATATTTAGTTAATAAAAAGTGCATTTGGTAATTTATTGAAGCTAAACTTGACAAAGAAATCTTTAACTAACTCTTACCTCTTAAAAATGAACAGTCGTTTCAACAAAATAACTGTTTTAACAGCATCAAGCCATAAAAAAGTCAGCCATTTTTTCCCAAGAATCTTCAAACTTTAGGAAAAGTAAAGTTTACATTTATTCCCATTTCGACTACTTTCATTCTACCTGTCCGACATTTCGTGGTTTTATTTTTGTCACAGGGAAGAGCTCTCCTCTTTCCTTTTGTTTCCCTGTGACAGAAATAGAAGCACGGAGTGACGGACAGGTACAGTGAGAAAAATTGCCTTTTAGGACTTTTCCTAAAGCCCGTGCAGGGTGTCCCAAAAAAATTGTTTTCTGTTTACTTAAAATTAACAGAAAGTTTACACAATAGTCTCAGTTCTATTTGGTAAAATCAGATTACCTAATAAATAACTAACATCTGGGTCAATACCAACAAAATCCGCCAAGAAGCTATCAGCAGAAAACAAAAACATCGCCAATAACTCGGTCATTTTGATTGCATTTTGTAGGGAATTGCGCCATTCGTTAAGTCATCAAATTATACAATGTTAGGACGCAGTTAATGTGTTGTGTTTTAGTTTTGTCTCTGGTAAACGAGGGCACAATTTGTTTGGGATACCATGTAGTATTATTTCTTCCCTGTTAATTTGTCTGACCATAAAAAGAAAAACTACGTATATTTACATCAAACAATAAGATCTTTGACTAAGTTAACATTATGTTTAAAAATGTTCCTATTGAACACACTACTTTCGTGTAAATAAATATTTCCGAAGAGGAGAAGCGGGATGTGAGGCATTCTGTAATGCATTGTGACAGATGTGTGCCACCAATAGAAGACATCGAATGGGGGTGCAGCAATCCAAACACTCTAGCATATGCGAGATGCTTAAACAATAGTCAATAGGTATCTATTTATTATGAGTCACAATATTCGAAGTTCTCTATTGCAAAAAAGTTTGAAGCATTGTTGACAGCAGCTAACAGTTCCACTGACTATTTAATAAAACGAAATAAAAACACCCGAAAATTGTTATTCTTTCTCAAATAGATCGAGTGATGTCTCATTGATTTAACTTGTGGTTTTCTTGATCCAGTCAACGAATGAGGAAACGCGAGCAAAAACTGTGTACCTTTCTGACGAGACGCATGTACTTGATCCCCAGCTCACCGCTCCCTGAACTGACCAAATACCATCTTTCTTACAAACAAAAGGTCCACCAGAATCTCCCTGGCAGCCAGATTGAGTGTGTTTGAAGTCGAAGCCATACCCACCACAAATCATGTTCTCTGTTATTTTTGGATATTTGTTTAAAGTTGAACACTGCTTATTTGTGACAACAGGGAGTTGAACCTCTTGCAGTGCATTTGCTTTTTCTCCAAGGCCAATTGTTCGGCCAAATCCTACGGTAAAAATGAACATTATACTCGTCACTTGAGACATTCAGAGGCAGTGTAAAATTTATCTCATTACGTCCCAAGTGAAAAAAATAATTTATTAATAAAAATTGACATCCTGTCCTGTCATAACACACTGCCCTGTCAACTTTAGTTTGCTAAAAACATACTGTTCTATCAACTTTCTTCGAAAAAGAAGCCTCGCGATCTGTACAATACGTGGTTTGATACTCAGATAAGCCATTCTGGCAAAGTTTGGTTGGTATTTTTTTGGTAGTAGGGTACATGGCATAAAAATTAACAAGAGATACCTAAATATAAGGATTTCATGTTCAAAACCCTAGTTCATTTTCTAATCATTGATCTCATTCTCCAAGCGGAGAAGAACACACTCTCAATCTTTCTGTTTTTATTACCGCATCTCCTTTATCGTTTTTTCTTTTGCTCCGCTGCTGCTACATAAACAATGTGCTCAGCGTATAACAAACATCTGACATCCCATCAAAAAAGACTCGGATCCGATCAGGTTCGAGATACTGAAACAGACCGTCTCTAGGTATATGACAAATAACAGTTTATATTTCTTTTATTAAGGTTGTTTTGAAAGGTGAATTTCGAAAACGAATATTTGTCATATACCTAGAGATGGTGTGTGTTATTATCTCGACTATCATCTGGTACCGACACTGATCCTTAGTAAAAAGGAATTACAGAGGCCTTGCCTTGTGATTACGCAAAAACCTCTTGCAAATACATATTTTTTATAAGAAACTTTTTATAGGAAACTCATTGGCGAAAACCACGAAAATTTAAGAAACTTTTAGTGAATGAAAAATCGTTAAGAAACTTTTGAAATTTTTGGTGAAGATTACATAATGCTTAATGATATTAAAGGAATGGACATGATGTTAGATTATTGATTCAGTGAAGACTTTTTATACTGTACAATATATACCCAGTTTTTGTAATGTTTTTATTGAAAAAAAGAATGCCTTTAAAAAAAATGGAATTTTTCATATACAATTAAGAAACATTTAAGAAACTTTTACTAGTGAAAATTGGTAAAAAAAATGGTCCAAAACTAAGAAACTTTCACTAGTGGAGCCTTAGCCGGGTTTCTAATATTAAAAAAACGTGTAATTGCAAAACGTGTCCACTGCATTAAGAATAGAAGATAATAACAGTGCAATGAATAAAATGTCCACTAAATACCTGTTATGTAACAGAGATTGTTATTTGGATCTGGTGGAGCCGTTGGTAAGCATGCTGGACTAACCCATTTATTGTAAACAACTTCACTGTCAAGTTCCAAAAGTGCAATGTCACTGTCCTTAGTGGAAGGTGTATAATTGGGATGTCTTACTATTCTGACAACTTTTTTTGTTTGTTCCTTGCCATCGTCTTTTCCTCTGAAATATAATGTCAATCACGCGAGTTATGTGCCTGATAATGAGCCCTAATATCGGCAACTAAATTGCTAAAATATAATTTCTAAACGCGGACATATCAACAAATTCCCAGTACTTCCACTGTTTCCCCTATTATCGCAATAATCATAAAGAAAGATATTACAGATTGGCCGTTTCTGACTGGTTTAAAGGTAAACGCATGCGTACAACTGACTTTTTCGTCGTACCTCCAGCATTCATGTGAGAAAAGTTCATAAGAAAAGGTAATTGAAATTACGAGCAGAATAATTGAATGCCATTTGAGTGAAATCCCATCTCTTCATAGAGACGGATCTTGTCTAACCGGGTAAAATACGAAATGTTCTATAGCGATAATAAAAAGGTCATATAGCGATAATAAGTTCAAATGGGTTTTCTCATATAAACAGAACAACTATGCTTTACCGTATATGATTCGATAAAAAAGTGCGATCTCAGATCACAGCTCATCAGGTAGCCTTGAAGGTTAGATGATTTTTCCCATACAAACGAACCCTAATTTTTTTAACGCATCTGCTTATATAGGAAGGTGGGATCTGAACTTATACCTCCATGTCTGGAAGCATATAAACAGAACCTATGATTCTTTATTACCGTATGTGTTCACCAAGAACAACTTCCAGTTGAGCAGGTTGCAAACCACCCAATAAACAATGACCAGCTGTTAAAATCCATTTCTTTGCAACCAATGTTCCACCACAATAAAAGTTTTTTTTTGTCCCATAACCTTTCTTCAGAACTGCTTGCCAAGGCCAGGAATTTGGTTCAGCGACATCCCCTCCAACAACTCGCCCACCAGGCAGTTTATCTGGGCCTTGGCCACATTGAGCTATAACGAAAAACCAATAGTTTATAAACACCTTGTGTCTTTGGTGAAAATTGCAGCAAATTAAGGACAAAAACCTACATACTTTCACGACAAGACTCAATTACCAGCTGAAAAATTGGTTAAAATTTATGATTTTATGGAACAGGTGTATTTAAAGATAGGAGTTTTTTTTATTAATTTTTAAAATGTCTTAAATGAATAGAAGGATGATAATAAATTTTTTATTGAAATCATTATCTGTGAGAAGGAGAAAGACACAAATGTTAAAAATTGGTTTAAACCTCCTTTTCAAGATACGCCTGCCGTTATAGAAATTTATCAAAATTTTGAGATTTTGCATTTTTGATTCTTGATTTAGCAAATTTCTATCATGGCAGATTTATCTCGAAAATGTGGATTAGAAATGACCATAGAACCCGAAAAGCCAATTCCATGACTTTTATAAGACAAAACAAATTTCATAGTGAAAAATTAATCAGGTAGAAAATGCTTGAAATCAGAAAAATTGTTACAATGCAATTTACCCAAACAAAATTACCCAATACAGTTTAGATGCAATATCCGAGTTGCATAGGTTTCATGTAGAACCCATATATTATAGCCTGCGTGCAGACTCAAAACTCTCCTTTTTGAGGCTATCCCAAAAGGGTAGCCCAAACAAGCCTTGAAAGTTTCATGTGATCTAAGTTTATTTCCAACTTAAAAGGAAGTACTACCTTCTTTTGAAATTTGCTCTTTCCAGTAGCTTTCGTATTTATGGAATATCACTTTGTCTAAAAATCCTCTAAAATATGAGGTGGACATCTTACAGATACAATTAAGGAAGCTAATCCCCAAGCTACTGAGTAAAAAATAAATTGATGACATCCAGCTAGATAAGCCATTTCTGTGGACACTATCACTGGAGGCTTTTCTAACTAAACAATTCTCTCTCTATTGTCAGAATTCTGTGGTAAAACGCAAGGGACTGTTTCCCTGTACCCGTGCATACACAATACGAGTACAGGGAAACACTTACACATCACGGGTACATGGACACAGGGGAAAATAACAACTTGCGTTTCTTAATGCCCATAATCCAAGCACTGCAAGGTTATTACAACTACTGTTGGCACAAAGAACCGCAAATTTAAGGTGCTGATATTCTGAATATCGTAGAGTGGAATGCATTAAGAAACCAAAAACGTTTTTAATAGCTGAAAACAATCAGGGATAGTTCAAGGTATTTAATCCATTGACTAAAGAAAGGTTCACATCATTGAGTTTGAACGGTGAATCCTTTGGAATTTCGTAAGTTTTATTAAATGTCATTACTTTTAGCTAGATTAACTTTAAGTCTATATTCATTGGATTTATGTCACTGGTGGACGCTGAACTATTTCTTATCTCGTTGCGGTGTC
Organism: Phacellophora camtschatica; assembly: GCA_036873815.1. NCBI lineage: Eukaryota > Metazoa > Cnidaria > Scyphozoa > Semaeostomeae > Ulmaridae > Phacellophora > Phacellophora camtschatica. Next base: position 1,738 of record JAYJMH010055015.1, on the reverse strand, counting down.
GAAAACGGGCCTAATCTCGTTGAGGTTAATTTCAGCTGAAAAAAGACTCTCAAGGAAAGCTTAAAAATTGTGCTTTCAAAATAAGTACTGAAGAGAGCAACTGTTTATTGTGCAAAGGATCGTTGTTTGAAGCTGTGACTAAGAACTTCTTTCATTGTCACATAACATTTTGTCTCGATGTTGCGTTTTGGGAATTCAGAAGCAAATTTTCTCACAGCTTCCAGCACGAGCAATGCGGATGCGGACACGTTTTCTTTGTTATAAAAAATAATATCTTTTATGTCTGCGGAGGAGTATCTGCGGGGGAAAGTGAGGCAAAAACATATTCCTCCGCAGAAGCAAATTTTCTCACAGCTTCCAGCATGAGCACTGCGGATGCGGACACGTTTTCTTTGTTTTAAAAAATAATATTTTTATGTCTGCGGAGGAGTATCTGCGGGGCAAAAGTGAAGCAAAAACATCCTCCTCCGCAGAAGCAAGTGTCTGCATTGCTCATGCTTCAAGGGCTGATATTTTTAGTTGTGTTTTGGCGGTAGGTTGATTAGTGTGACAACTTTTAGTCACAACAGTCCAGATTTTTGGGGGTAAAGTGTCTCCAGAAGAGACGCCAGAACAGGGGGCAGAAGAGGGGCATTCCCTTCAGAGTACTGGATGAAAGTTTCTTAACTTTTCAACAGCTCCAGTACTAGTTTCTTATAAAACAAATTAGCTTAAAAGTGTGTGTTAACAAAAGAAATAAGTAAAAGTAATGACTCAATTGTAGGTGGTAGGGACACAGGGAAACAAGAGGGAAAAGGAGAGCCCCTTGTGACAAAAATAAAACATGGAATGTAGGACAGGTGGAATGAGAAAAATCGAAGTGGGGATATAATACAAACTTTTCATTTACAAAAAAATAAAAGGACAAAAGAACTCACTTCTCGAACAAGCATCGCAGGTCTTTTGACATTTAGAAGAAATCACTGCTCCGTGCTGTGGATCATTACACATGGATTTATAATCAGCGCAGTACTTTGCCTCGGCCTTGTCCTTGCATGTTGTAACTAAAAATTTAATACCAGTAACACGATCAACTTTTGATGATTTTTCAAACGTCTATTGAATTTTTAAATTTACATTTGGTTCTCTTTGCTTTCTAATTGCACAAAGATAGTTGCATACCTGTACAGAATCCACATGTTTTGCTGCAGTGATCTTTCATAAACTGATTATATTTGTGTCCAGCGGCACAAAATCCAGCTGGTTTCCACGAATTCTTACAATTTGAAACATATTTGGCTGTGTCTTCACATGGTGCTAAAATAAAAAAAGGTAACACACTTTAAATGACGTCACGAGTGCAACCCTAAATAATTTTATTGATATTCAAGCTGAGTACTAAATGAAAGTTTCTTAACTTTTCAACAGATCCACTATTGGTTTCTTATAAAATGGTTTCTTATAAAACAAAAATCGTTTAAAATAGTTGGTCATGCTCAACCCAAGGGTGTCAAAAACAAAATGACCGAACAAGCCGGTGTAATAAGATTATTTGCATGGTTACCAAATCTGCGTGGGCCCATGCGTAATCCTTTTTTGCATAGATCCTATGCAAAAACCAATTTGACATATATGCATAATTCCATTTCACATGGACCTGGCGCTTTTTGCAGTATATACCATTAAAAATATAAAAAGTAGAAGGCTGCTCTGCTGTAAATAGTGAAGGGGAGGGGGGTCTCGGTCTCGGAATATATCA
>JAYJMH010055004.1:0-13020 GCA_036873815.1 Phacellophora camtschatica | reverse complement strand
GATGGAAATTGAAAGCTGAAAAATGAAAGCTGAAAATTTAAAAGTGAAAGTCGAAAAATGAAAAGTGAAAGATGGAAATTTAAAGTTAAAAGTGGAAGTTGAAAAGTGAAACGTGAAAGATGGAAATTTATAGCTGAAAAGTGAAAGCTGAAAAATGAAAGTTGAAAAGTGAAAAGTGAAAGATGGAAATTTAAAGCTGAAAAGTGAAACTGAAAAGTACAAAGTGAAAGCTGAAAAGTGAAAGCTAAAAAGTGAAAAGTGAAAGCTGAAAAGAGAAAGCTGAAAAGTGAAAGCTGAAAAGTGAAAGCTGAAAAGTTAAAAGTGAAAGCTGAAAAATGAAAGTTGAAAAGTGAAAGCTGAAAAGTGAAAAGTGAAAGCTGAAAAGTGAAAGCTGAAAAGTTAAAAGTAACAGCTGAAAAGTGAAAGCTGAAAAGTTAAAAGTAACAGCTGAAAAGTGAAAGCTGAAAGCTTAAAAATTCAAAGTGAAAGCTGTAAAGTGAAGAGTGAAAGCTGAAAAATGAAAGTTGAAAAGTGAAGAGTTAAAGATGAAAAGTGAAAGCTGAAAAGTTCAAAGTGAAAGCTGAAAAGTGAAAACTGAAAAGGGAATTCAAAATTTTCATTAGAAATGTTAATACATTCACTGTGCAGGCAAGCAACAGCCGTTTGGAGGCAGTTTCACAATGAATAAATCAGATAAGAAATTCCAAAGCTTCATTGTTTCAAAAAAGAGATATATGGCCTCCTACCGTTTAAACTGTACTTTTGAAATTATCATTTCTAAAACATACTGGAAAATTGGACTGTCAGATTGAGGCACATTAGATATGCTTGAAGAAAAATATAATTTATTCCATAGTCATCAAATTAACTGCGTGAATGAATTAAAAAAATTTGTGTTGCTTAATTGAACCATGGCCTCGAAAAATGACACAAATGAAAAATGCCACAAATAATATTTATTTGATTATAGAAAGGAGATATTGAAAAGAAATATGCAGGACTGTTGGAGAAAAAATGGACATCAGTTATCAGGCTGCAAAAAAAGGTATTTTAGGAATATCTTGCATATATTTGTAATTATTGTTTTACATATTTTATTTATATTTTTTGCTTTCTCACTGGTAAAGCCTTTGTAAATGTATTTTTTCATTATAATACTAGTTTATTAAGCTTGTTCATTGTATCATGTAGTATAATAGTATTGCTTTTTCCATTGAAAAAAGAGAAAATACGAGATGTTACAAAATATGTTTGTGATTGATTCATTTTGTGTTATTTCTTCCTCAGGTTATGGAATTAGAATCAAAATTGAATGAAGCTGAAAAAGAACTAGAAAGTGGAGGTATATATATATAATTTAGTCCTGTTTAAACATTTTATTTTTTAAATTTATGTTGATGCAGTGACGGATACCAAAATCACTTATATGGAGTCTACAATTAGCCATTCTTACAAGAACTTGATTTAGGCGTAGTTTGAGATTGTTATTTTGGAGGAGCTTTGAAATTTCAAAACCAAACCAAAATCTGTCTATGTATATATATATATTTATATTGAGATAGCTCAGTTGGTAGAGCAACTGCCTAGAAAGCAGAAGGTCCTGAGTTCAAATCTCGGTTTCACCATAATTTTTCAAAAAGGTTTCCATTTGTCGAAATTCCTACCAAATATAGTTATAGTACCAAAAATACACACACATATATATATATATATATATACATCAATGTGCCATCAATATATATATAATATGATGAATTTAATGAATGATTGTTAATTGATTGTTTGGGAAAGTTTTAGTTTCATTGATACTATTCGGTCAGCAGTCTAATTCTGCTTTATTGCTTTTTGAAACTGTTTATCTGTTGTCTATTTTAACTTATACATATGTGTGTGCAAACAAAACAGGTTATTTTAGATGTTTATAGCAACGTATATTCACGTGGACAGGCATGTTGTCGTCTGCAGAGGAAGTTTCATTCTTTTTAGAAATTTCTGGAGTTATATTTACAAACATTTTTGCAATTTTTTTTCAAATTCTACAAATGTTTTAGAAGACAATGCTTTACCAAACAACATGTATATATATAATGGTATATATATATCTTCCTTGATGCGATAGAATCATTTAGTGATTGTGTGTGAAAGGGACTCTATCTATATTTTGAGAAATGTGCAATGTTTGATCGATGCTACTCTTGTGGTGTTGGCATTTTTATATGATGATTGGATTTTGACAAAAAATTCATTTTATAGTGAGAAGTTGATAAACAATTTGGACAATTTAAAAAAAAGTGATTTTGTTTCTTTACTCAATGTTTGTTGATTGAAATGAATTGTAAAATAATATTGAGAATAGTTTATTTGAAAGGGGGCTTATTTAAAAGACTGGTGCTAAACACACTTTCATCTTTTGTAGGCCCTCTACGGAAAAATCGACAACCTGCAGACTGGATTCCAAGACCACCTCCAAAATATACTTTAACTGGTCACCGAGGTCCTATAACCAAAGTTCTTTTTCATCCTGTTTACAGGTAATTGCATCTGTTTTTAAAGTACTTTTTCTCGTCTTGCTCTTGGTCAGAATGTTTGGTTACCTTTTTATCAACAAAAGTTCGAATTGTTGATTGTATTAGGGAACCAGGGTAATTTAAATGCGAAAACATATTGGCTAATCTATTTACCTCAACATCGAATGCTTGCCAATCTGATGACAACCTGTAGGCACGGTTCTTACATATTCGCGTCTTTAATTTTCATGCAGCATTCTTTTTTGAAGCCTCTAATTAATTTTCGCACACCTTCCAAAATAATAAGAATCTTCGATAAGAAAAGAACCCTCACCCCGCAAGAACTTCTTCTCAGAGTACAAAAAATGCTCTGAAACCCTTAGCATGCTGCGCTTCTCTAAAAAAAGGTGTAAACTCGGAACGCCAGAACCAATCTGAGCATTCACCGTATAATTCTGTAAGGACAAATTATGTTAGAAAAGATAAAGATGAAAGCAATATTGACACAACTATTTGTTAGTTTGTTTTAACTCAATTCTTTTATGTCGAAGATTAAACCAAACAAGCTACAATAACAAAGACTTGCTCCAAGTCTATTTCATTTCGTTAATCGGTAAAAATGTTACTGCGGAGGAAAATACCCTGCGGAGTCTGCAATAATTTGAAATGTTTTCTCTCCCCCCCCTATCCTTGTACGCAAAAGCAAAATAGAAAAAGCAGACGATAACAATATAGATGTTGCCTAAGCTTTCGGTCCCCCCCCCCATCAGTTCGTAAGTACTTTATGGATTCCCCCATACCAAGATTTCCTCAACAGCTAAAACAGCATTAACTTTTTTAAATTTCTTGATGGCACATCCCAGAAAATTTGCGGGTCTCGGGGCCTACTTTTATAGCTATATATATATTATTTCTATAAAATCCCGCGTAAAGGGTCTCTTTTGGACAATTTATTGCAACCATGATCTCTTAAAGAAATATAGTTGAATTCAATTTTGCAAAAAATTTTGTTTCACAGAAAAATGGTTACCGTATTTTCTCCATTTACTGCCCCCTATCTTTTAGACGCCCGGTGCAATTTTTTTAAAAGTGTTATAAACGCCCCTCTCTTTTAAATGCCCCTGTTCCAATAAACGCCCCCTCTAAAATCACCTCTGAGGGGGTGTTTATTGGAATATTGTCCAAGATGTATTTCCTAAAACAATGAACCTCAGAAAAAGGCTTGAACGTGTTTGCAAATGGTATGGTGGTTCTTTTTCGAGAAAAATTTGATTTTGTTAATAAACGCCCCTCTCTATTAAACGTCCCTCTCCAACAAACGCCCCTCTAGAATCTAAAAACTTTCTATAAACGCCCTGGGTGTTAGATACCCAGAAAGTTTTTTTAATCCTAGATTTTTCGACAATCTGAACGGCTGGGTCACACGAATTTTTAACTATTGTGCGACCCGAACCAGCTGTCTCAAAAAGCTCTGATAAACAAGCTATAATCTAGACTTGCCCCAAGTCGCTCTCTTTTTTAATCCGAGAAATTCTTTTTTAGTCCGAGAAAAGGAGCTGAGCAAACTGAGAAACTAACGAAGAGTTTCTCGGATTAAAAAAGAGATAGACTTCGAGTCTAGTCTAGGCGAGTCTAGCTATACTCTAACTTCGTGTGATTAAAGCTGAAGACATTAAATATCTGCTGCAAGGGAAATATTTTAAAAGAATAAATTTTACATAGTGGTGGCTCCAAGATTTATCTAATAAAGGGGTTTAGCTCATCCGATAGATGAATTGAAATTTGCCACTAATATGCCTTGCTCTTTGCCCTCTTTCCCATTTTAAGCATATAGCACAACCACTGTTTTCACACACCTAAAAACCTAAACATTTGAAATATCTACCATCGGTTAGAAACTTTCATGAGTAAAGAGATTTGCAAAAAGCTGCAAAATTAGGCCTAAATATCTTAAACGAGCAAAACACGGAACTTGATATGATGGGTAGGTCGATAGCTAACCGGTATGGTACCACGGTACAACCACCCCAGTACAACGGTACACTTTGTAAGAATTGACCAGGTACCCGGTATACAAATTATAGAATTTGGTACAATATAAATAGAAGACAGGTAAAATTTTTGTCCGATACACGAAAACAGCCGGTACAAAATGGTACGAAAATCGTTAAGTTGGCAGTAAACTGGTACAGTAGGTTGAGCTGTCACCCTCCATTATACTCAGAGCTTGTTATATTCTAACTTGTACACTTGCAGCAAACTTTCTATTTTATGTTTCACAAACTGAATCTAAAAATATAAAGATATAATCCTGAATTCCACATTAAAGACTGCGTAGAAGTAGGCCACTGCATGGAAAAGCCTATGTTGTTACATACTTCATTTTCAATTTCATCAGAGCAGTTTTTCGGAGATCCTTGGCAAAACGGTTCAACTCTTTAAAATGCAATACAAACTTTACAATTATTTTAGGCCATTACCAGACGTAACGACTAAAAGTTAGGTGGGTAATATTTTAAAACTGATGAATATTTAAAATCATGGAAAAAGATGTTGGGCAGGAGCATTAATCGTTGCCTTCTTCTGTTGATGGCATCACAAATTGTAACGACTTGGCCCTTTCACTTCCGGATTTATTTCCAATTCACAGGAAGATCACATCTAAACTTTTCAGGGGGTATCACTTACAAACAAATTTAATGAGAGAGATAAACGTATGTTGAAATATCTTAAATTAATGTAAAATCATGTCCGTATTTACCACTTGAAAATATGACCTTTTATTTTATTTGGTTGGGCAATATGGTCCTTCCGGGGTGAAAGGTTACGCGGAAAAAATAATTTTTTATCGCTGTTGTAATTGATGCTAAAATCTAAATCTTCATAATTATATATCAGTAGCAGAAATAATAAATCTCTTCTATTTACCTCTTACAGCCTAGGTTAGGTATAATATTACATACAAATAGATACAATTAGACAATTTCACATACAAATAGATACGATTAGATGGCTCATAGTTGCCACGTTTAAAGTCTATTTGCCAATTAAATCTACTTGCCGTAAGTCGTTTTTGTTTCCGTTCCTACAGTTCTTTCTCTCGGATTAAGAAAGAAATAGATTTGGAATCCTTCCGGAAACTTCAGCATTAGTTGATTGGAAATACAACAGGCAATATTCTCAAAACAAGAGAAGGACAATTTTCAATATAAATTAAAGACGGTAGGCGAAGAGATCAGCATCGAGGAGTATTTCTATAAATATGAGTCGTATTTTGGAGTTCCTTCTGTTAGTCGCAAGTGTATTTTTGCGTGGCATCTTTTTGAAAGCGATCTTCGTATTTTCGACAATCTTTGCCACGACGGCAAATAAATTCCGCTGTTAAAACAATTTTTCCCAGCAAATTTTGCAATGATAACAAAAGGAACTTCCGTATTTTGCCGTGAAATGTTTCAGCGCCTTCAGGTACCCTAATCGTAGTCGAAGGCAGAAATACAAAATCTTTGAATTTGTTATGCTATCATCCAGTAGTCAATTTAAACATCGTGCCCACAATTGACGTGCCAGCTTCAGATGGGCATTATAACAGGCAGTTTATTTGGGTATGATCATTGGACATATTTTCAATGCTAATCAAAATAAATCCCACTTGTTCTGGAACAGCAATAGCACGACTTGTTTCAAGGGCATACTAATACCGAGTCTAAACCAAACACAGTAACAGTGCTACGCCAGAATTTCAGCATGAGCTGCCGTGGTGATAAATAAATAGACTCTTTTTGCAACTTTTTATGTGGCAAAAGACTGCAATTTCCAATGGCGAGCCAATGACGAGCATAAGAAAGTTCAAAATAGTTGAAAGTTGAGTTGAATATTTATCATACATTAAAATCTTTACACTTTTTTCTGAAAATACCTGTCGTTAAAGAATTCAGCTATTACGGTCATAAGTAAAGAAATGATGGCTTTTGTTGACAATAAATTTCAAAAATCTTTCTACTGGAAAGGGAGTCTATGAAGAAATTAGTTACGGCAAATTTTAAAATTGAAATTTGAAATTTGAAATTGGTATACAGTAAAAACAGGTATGTAAGAATCACAACTTTGAAGAGCCTTTACCCTTAAAGTTTCATCACAAATTTCTGAAAAATGCTGTGATTTTGAAGAAACAAGAGAAATGATTTTTAAAGTCAATGGGTGCTAAAATAATGTAGTTTCTGCACCTTGTGAGTAGACTGATACTCTACATTTGAGCATGTTGAAATTTTGTATGCACCAAAATTAAAAACCTTTGCGAGGCTGCACCTTCAAAACATGAGGTTCTTATTTGCTTCAACTCAATTTTACAATGTTACAAACTTTCTTACGCTCGCCATTGGAAATCGCATACTCCGCAGCGTATATTTCCTCCCCAGTTACATTTCTTTATTATTTTTTCTTTGACGAAATAGAGTTAGAGAAAGTCTAGGCATGAAATGGCTTTGTTACGAGGTCTGGTAGTATTAGGCGTAATCTAACAATTGCTTTCTGTACTAGCTAGCCAATGTGCCTATGAGCGCCCAAATTGGAAACACAGTAACACACGTGATTTTTAATGTCCATACCCCTAGATATTCATTTTCAACAGCGTACCTAATCAAAAAGTCTGATTCTTCCAAACATTGCAAAAGGTTCATGCTTGTAGGATGCTGATCAAGAATACGATTCACGACAACGCATGCTATCAGTGTCATAAAGGGCGAAGCCAGAAGCACAAGCACATTGTTAAATAACCAACGAGCCCTGCAAAAATAAATGAAACACAATATTTTTTCGGATAATATTTTTCAATTACATTACATTTACAAAAACAATAAATGAAACAATTTCTGGCCCAAAATACTCGGATTTTAAGAATTTAAAAGGCCCCAGTATTACATATTATTTGGAAAACAATGCATCATCTAAAATATTTAACTTTTTGCTTATTTAATGCATTTTCCAAACATTTTAGTTGTTAATGTAGTAAGCCAAATGAACATTCTTCCTAAAAACGCACTGATTCCTATATATTTCACTGACTGTAAACAGAGAAGGGGAAGCAGAGGTACCAGAAGTTATAGTTGAAGGGTAACGAACTGAAAGAAGGGGAAACGAAAATTTGTTCGAGACAGAGAGGATTTGAGACCGAAGCAAAACCAACGCTGTAAGCTATCAAAGGATATACAAAACAGTTGGAGTTAACCGGAAGTTCGAGTCTAGATAAAGGGGTTCAACTTTGCACAAAAAACAGCTATCCAAAAGAAGGAGTCAAAGGATAAAAACACATGCCAAAATAAACGTAAAACGAGTGAAGTCCCAAAATATTTTATTCCCAATCAACACGCTGTTTTTGATGCTATTTTATGCATTACAAATTTTCAAAAATTAATTTGGTTTTGGCGCAAATGTTTATATTCATACTTTTAGCAGTGGTTATTTTCGTAAAAATGAAAAGTTTAAACAATTGAAAGTTTTGACCGAAAAATCGATGGAGATGAAAAATTCAAATTATATTCTTTACCATTTTCCATACTTTAGCTTGCGTGCACAGGCTACCATGATACCCTGCTGGCCATTATTTAGACATCCATAATTTAACGCAGGCCCTTCTACCGCCGGCTCTTATTGTGGTTCTTTTTAGGAAGGCCACATCACACTCTTATAAACAAACACCTAACGCTGGCCCTTTTAACGCCGGCTCTTATTGGGGTTATTTTTAGGAAGGCCAGGTCAAACTCTCATAAACAAACACCTAACGCTGGCCCTTTTAACGCCGGCTCTGATTGAGGTTATTTTTAGGAAGGCCACGTCTAACTCTTATAAACAAACAACTAACGCAAGCCCTTTTAACGCCGGCTCTTATTGGGGTTATTTTTAGGAAGGCCACGTCAAACTCTTAAATAAACAAACACCTAACGCCGGCCCTTGTTTCACCGGGGACCAAAAATAACGTCAATAAGGGGAAAATGGTACGCGCAGGCTGCCATACTTTGAATTGCTATAAATTACTGATAAATTAAAAATCGGATCATCATTTGAGTCAGTTTGCTAGCAAATATGTAATCTTACCTGTTTCGCTTGAATTCAACGAGAACTACAGCAGGAACAAGCGACAAAGCAATCAGTAGTGCAAGCGAGAAATTCAAAATAGATGTTGCTGCGATAACTGCAGCCAGATATATGATTGTAAACAGCTTAACAATCTTCCAATCCATTTCATTTTGCAGAGGACGCAATCTGTAAGAATATGAAATTGTTAGTCAAAGCATTGTTATATTTCTGAAAGCCACAGCAATAAACAAATAACCAAATTGTTGTCCAGCAAATTGTTGGCAAAAATGTGTCACAACCGAAATATATTTTTAATAAAGCTGTTCGGTTAAATTCGCAGTCAATGTATTTCATTACGACCAAATAAATGATTAGGCCCAGCCAACTCTCATCTTCATAGGTATAAAATCTTGATTGGCTAGTTTGCAGTACGTACCACAGCTCAATTTTAAAATACGTCATTCTATATCAAGATAACAATAAGTGCATTGATTTTGTTCAAATTCAATTTTACTTCACTAAATTGCTATTTCCTCATTCTTTTCTCTGCCAAACGTTTTCTTTTCCAAACGTTTGCTATTTCAATATTCTTTTCTCCACCAAACGCAAAAAACATTGTTCAACATTTCAACAGATGTCCAAAATGGACTTCGAATTTACAAAATAAAGTCAACATTCTCTTTCATCTTACTCCTTCAAACGTCCATGCTCTATTTGCAGCCATAAACCGACAATTAGAAACATTGTATTAGGTCATGGGACATTTAATTTTATCACAGTTCTTATCAATCTTTGTTCAATATTTATGAACTGAATTTACAGGTGTTCCTTAGTATAACATCAAATTTACGAGATAAATTCCTCATTCCACCCACACTTTCCTTAATAATTTTCTTAATTATTTCCTTAATTATTTCATCTACCATGCCAATCATTCTTCGCAGACATGTTTGAGAAACGTATTCTGAATTTCTGGAAGGGCAGACGAAGTAAAATGCTGACAATACGAGAATGCAGGCTTTTCGAGCTGATATGCCTTAACCATTTCCAACTACCTCGGAGCCAGTGTGAGTGTTGTTGTGTATTTCAAGAAAGCCGGACATATCCTTACGACAAGTGAAAGCCGGACATATCCTTAGTAAGCTCGATGTTTTTGAATTTGAATAATTTCAAATTCATATGAATTTATATCTTGTTGTTTTAGCATTTGTGTTTATGTTTTAACATTAAATTAGCTATTATGACAAAATAATGGCTTTCAAAGACTGGAAATTTGCCACTGTTTAATACCATCATTGAGCTTGCCTCAGACCTAAAATTTGCCAGAGGAAATTTATTTGAAAGAAAATACAACATATGTTAAGACCAATTGATGTTTTTGTATTCTTGTATGCAAAAGCCTCTTGTTTTTGCTTTGGCAGGGGATTTCATGAAACAAAAGGTTGCGATTTAAAACATGACAATGCGATTTCTCACTAAATTTCACACCTTCAAACGAAATCATAAAAATTTTGCTGTCTTTGTTTATTTTGATTTGATTGAGTGCAGTCAAGAGTTGAAAATCCTTTCAAATCGCATTATCATGTTCGAAACCATTAAAATATTTGTAAAATTAATAAAACTGAACGAGAAGACATTTGCCAAAATATCAATTTATGATAAAACTTTCACCTATCTTGATGAAGTAACCAAATTCATTTATTAACTACAAAAGGACCGAATATGCGATCAAAACAGATATCCCTTTATTGTTAAATGCCTAGAAATTAGCTATTTAAAAAAAAATGAAAAAATCATATTCTGATTTATTTTTAAATTCTTAGTTATGTTTGTATTCGCTGTTATTTGTTATTGTATACACTGTTATTTGTTATTGTATATTTGATGTAGTTCTGTCATTAGCTGTTAAAAGAAACAATGCAAATTGTAATTAGGCTTTGATGGATAATAAAATTCAAAAAAATTCATATAAGGAACTCCACACTGAGATTTAAGTAAATTATCTTAGTACAGTGGAAATCTGCATGAAAGAACCTTCATTTATAAGATCCTCGAGGCTGAATTTTTTGATAAGTTTTTTTGAAAAATTAACTTTTCAATAATGAAAAATTATGGAATAATTTGTAAATGTGACAATTATCCCAATTTTATAGTTATTTAGTAATCTCGCCCATCTTTCATCTTCAAATTATGTACTTTAAGAATTTAAAATAAGAACCTTTGGCAGGCTTCCACACAAAATTGTAGGTTCTATGCGGGTTTCCACTGTATCTCACTAAGTATTTACATTGAGAAGAAATCAAATGTGCAGTTGTTCAGAACATGCCTCAAAAAGTAGGTTTAAGGTGTTTTAGAAGCGTTCTCAGAACAAAAGTTTCAAAAAGAACTTCCAGTCTCAACAGTTTCAGTTTTAGCTTATGCATAATCTAAATTCTATTATAATACAATACAACAACTAAATTAGCAAATAGATTTACAATAGTAAACTACAGCAGAAACGAATTATTCAACAATAAATTATGCATGCAGTAGAATTCTTAAGGAGGAGCTCTATAAATAGATAAACTGAGTAGAGCACCCCCCCCTCTTATTGTAAAAACCTATGTATTTAAAAATTAAGGTTAAATAATTTTCATTAAATAACGAGAGAATTAAATAATGAAAGAAAGTAGATTTTCAATGTTGTGCAATATTACTTTGAGTAAAATAAAATCACCACGATTAGATTGCCTAGTTGAGCATTGATGAATAGATGAATTAGAAGAGAAGAAATCATGAAAACACAAAGGTGTTAACTTTTTGGTCGATTCACAAACAAAAGTTAACAGTATAATCCTCCTTTTGTATTTGTAATCCCCCTATTGTCTTTGTATCTGGCACTTGCGCGCAATTGTCAATTTCATCCCACCTGCCAGCCGTTTTTGTGTTTATATGGGAAAATGTCATCCCACTTCTGTGTAAATATGGGAAAATGTCATCCCACTTCTGTGTATATATGGGAAAACGTCATCCCACTTCTGTGTTTATATGGGAAAATGTCATCCCACTTCTGTGTTTATATGGGAAAATATCAGCCGGATCTCATTTGAGTTTAATAAAACGTTTTCGATATAAACACAAGATGAAAATTGTATAGGTTTGTATGGGTTTGTATAGGAAGGCCGAATCTCACCTCTCAATTGATGGGCTGGATGGTAAGATGATGTAAATGTCGATGTAAACATGCCCTAGGTTTGAAAATTTCAGAAAGAATATGTAGTGCAAGATCTTTAAGGATAGAAAGAGACTGGGAAAGATAAATTTGATTTTAATCCGTTCTGGTGGCTCTTTTTCAGTTTGAAAATCTGCTCTACATATCAGTTGAATTTTTGTCCTAAAACAGCAATGCCATACCGCAAGAAAGCCACAAAAAACGCATCATAAGTAACTGATGGAAGGAGATGTCTAATTTTGAAAAAGATACCCCATGGTTTTAATAAGGAACAAATGTGCTTTAGCGAGCACGCTTCCCTAGGAAGCTAAAAATATTTTTATGGTACTTTAACTTACGTAAATTCAATGTCAATTTTGTTCCTTAAATTAATAAAGAAAAAACGACTGAAAGTTGATTTAATAAAACATTTATAAAGTATCTTTGAGTAGGTAAAGAAGGTACATGTAGACATTACGACTTACAAATTACGAATCAAGTAGGTCTTGATATGGCGCAGTTTTCGTGCACTATCTTAATCCGCTTTTAACTCCTAAAAGTCCAATGCACAGCATTATTAACGTATATTTAAAACGTCCCCAAAAGGGATGTTTTTGATTCAACATCAGTGCATCAATATTCATGTTAGCCGAAGGTTGCAAGCCGAAAGTCTAAATTGCCTGACACCTTTTTCAGCATGTCTTTCCTGACACCATTACATATTTTCAGCATGTCTTTCCAAGTCTACAGCTATTGTCTATGCAACTAGATCTCTATGTCTAAAGCTATTGTCGCTGCAGCTACATCTCTATAGCTACAGCTATTGTCTCTGCAGTTAAATCTCTATATCTACAGCTACTGTATTTGCAGCTACATCTCTATAGCTACAGCTTTTGTCTCTGCAGCTACATTTCAGTATCTGCGGCTATTGTCTCTGCAGCTACATCTCTATATCTACAGCTTTTGTCTCTGCAGCTACATCTCTATGTCTAAAGCTATTGTCTCTGCAGCTACATCTCTATATCAAAAGCTATTGTCTATGCAACTCCATCGCTAAATCTACAGCTACTGTCTCTGCAGCTACATCTCTATATCTACAGCTATTGTCTATGCAACTACATCGCTAAATCTACAGCTACTGTCTCTGCAGCTACATCTCTATATCTACAGCTATTGTCTCTGCAGCTACATCTCTATATCTACAGCTATTGTCTATGCAACTACATCGCTAAATCTACAGCTACTGTCTCT